>VYXH01009678.1:142818-175990 GCA_013397275.1 Burhinus bistriatus | reverse complement strand
GAGAGTCTGAGAGAGCTGGGACTGTTCAGCTTGAGAAAAGAAAATGCATATAAATACTTGAAGGGAGGGTGCAAAGAGGATGGAGCCAGGGTCTTTTCAGTGGTGGCTCATGGCAGGATCAGAGGCAATGGGCACAGACTGAAACACAGGAGTCTCCATCTGAACATCAGGAAACACCTCTTCACTGTGAGGGTGACCAAGGACTGGCACAGGTTGCCCAAGGAAGTTGAGAAATCTCCATGCTTGGAGATATTCAACAGCCATTTGGACATGGTCCTGGGCAACCAGCTGTAAGTGACCCACTTGAGCATGGGGGTTGGACCAGACGGCCTCCAGAGGTCCCTTCCAATCTCAGCCATTCTGTGATTCTGTGATTCTGTGAATGTGTATTTCCTGATCTGCATTTATTCCAGAATCAATTAATCAGAGAGATCTTAGTATAGTCATTGAAACTGTTATGAACAGAATTAGCTTCTTATGTTCTCCAGGAGAAACCATATTCCAATAACTTTTGCACTAATACTTCACATAATTTGTTAGAGTGCCCTCCCTGGTGCTGAAAGACCACCTATGAAGGGTTTTACCTGTACTCAGAACCATGTTTTATAACAGTTACAGTGCACCAGTTCCACAAGATTTTTCCACAGAATACTAGAGTGCCTTTTTCTTGACCCATGCGTACACAAGAATAATAAAGGAATAGACTTGTAATGACAACTTTGCATCCCTGCTACCTTTACCAAGGGTCAATACTCCTGCCATTCCCAAACTCTTTCCTCTCACCTCCTCTTCCTTTTTTTTTCCACTTCAAATAAATTTGATACACAAGGTCAGAGATATTTTTGCTGCAGTAGCAGTACTATTATATGGTGTTGATTTTCACACTATCATTGCTTTGAATATCTGCTTATATACAATATCAGCTGAAGACAAATCCCTGCTCCATCCTGATTCAAATAAAATAGTGAGATTTTGTGTGGACTATCCTTCAAACATTTCAAACTGTGCAGACTTAAGATGTCTCTTTCTTGCCAGCTAATAGACCCAAAGAGAGATCTCCTGGGTCACCCGTTCTTAAGAGGTGGGTGCTTTGAACTTTTCAGCCACACTGTACAGTGATTATAAATTACAATGCCATTTGTAAAATTAAAAGAAGAATCTGTTCTTCTTCCTTATTAAGATATAACATTTCAGGATTTTGTAAGAAAGGAAAAGAACCCATTAGGTACCCTTACTAGGCTCCTCCTCAGAAAGGGGCATTTCTTTGTGATTCACAAATTCGCAACTAACCAGATTTCCAGTGCGGTTCAGACTACTTCTCCATTACAGGATGGAAGGGGAGGGATCACAGATAATGAATGATGTGTGCCCTGAGGATTTCTTGTGCAGGAAGGAGAAGGATGCAAGAAATTACAAACTCTACTTTGCTTACAACTATCGTTACTTCATCAGTAGCAACAGATGGAAGAAAAGATACTAGACCACAGTCATCTGTGTTCTCTCAGGGCAATGCCCTGGGAGGTCAAGCTTCCTTTATTTTTTTTGTTAGCACCAAGTAGTTTTATTTTCCTTGTCTCTTTAATCAAATATTATTCATACCCCAAGGCAGGAGAAACACTCCTTCAGATTACTTTCATAGTCTATTTGCCTGTCATATTACTTACATTGTTCTGTGTAATCATGTAACTGAAGACTATTATAATACATACACATGGGAGGACAGTCTTATAGTTGTGCATTCATCCTTAACGTTGGCATTTCTTGACATTTGAGTAGTTCACCACGTAAACTTAATGTTGCATGAACACGGTTGCTTTTTGCACTTAATTTCTTAAAGCATTTTTTATGGAAAAATTTAGTACAAGAGAGGGAGAAAATCAGAATAATTTACAAGGTATACATGGACTTTGAAACTTTACAGTTTGCAAATAATGTAATTACAGCTTCTTAATTTCATTTTCAAGGTAGGTATCAGGGCAGTTCTTGAACTCAATTGCCCGTGATCAATTTTGGCAGAACAAAACAATCTAGACCCTTTCTAACAAACAAACAAAAAAAAAACCTCTTTCATGTTCACTTTCTAATTTATTTATTAAAAGATCATCCATGTTAAAAGTACCAGCTTAATCACAATTAATCTACTTGTTGCTAGATAAATTCATGGTAATGCTGTTTCAGTTCAGCAACGGTCATTACTAGGCACTATCATTAGATTAAATCTGTGTCCTGGGAGACAACACCTCCCATATAGCGTGTTCAAATGCAATGTTTAAGGCCTTTCATTCTGAACATGACTAATATACAAAGTATCACAGAACTGCCATTGCTTCTGTAGAGGACGACGGTCAGCTGCCTCAAGGATTTAGCAGAAAGGATGAATGCTTAGCAAATGCAGGTAGATAGCTACTCTTGCACTGTCTGTTCCATAAACTGCGTACAGTATCAGAGGATAGGTATAAAGTTCTGTTGTGGAATATGTTGTGGAAAATTCATAATAAACTGTATAAAACTGTCCTCAAGGCACACAAAGAATGAAAGTAAGAGTCAATTCATGTCTCAATGGGATGTGAACTCCCAATAGGGAGTAAAGATTTCAAGTGTCATTCCAGTGAGCCATCCCAAATAACTGCTATGTTTATGAAGAAAGGATGTGGTGCAGACAGTGTCTTCCAGACCACCCATCACTTCTGCTTTTCCTCTGCTTACTCAGCTCCAGCCACTGCTGTGCACATTGGGCTCAGAGGAAGGAAGCAAAACCTGGGCCAGGAGGAAAAAAGTTCTCCCCATACAGCTTGCTTTGCTCCTCCAAGCACAAGGCAACAAATATCTATTTAATCCTTTACATGTTTGCAAGGCATTACATTCAGGAAGGCTTTCATAAATAATACCTCCCCGATGAGTAATTATAAATGTTATTATACAAATGTGAGGAGCTAAATCTTTTTTCCAAGGTTACATAGACAACGTTTCTCTACCGTGAGTGCTTTGCTCCAAATCTGATGGATATTTTATGACCTATAGAGAAAACAATAATGATACGTGATCTCATGCAACAGACACTAAACAAGCAAGAACTAGTTATCATGTTGTCTGCATATGTAACTTCAGAAAAACTACAGGAAAGAGCTGGTGAAGGAAAGCCATGTACATCACATACATTTTTGACGGAAGAGTAGTTCCCCACAGTGGGTCTTCAAACATTTGTGACTCTATAACAATAGCTTTGGCTTCCTTTCATATTTCCTTGGGCACATATTCCTCATGAATAGATTTCATAATTTATTTCCTTGGCAAAAGTTTGTTTAGGTTTTTTTGGTTTTCTTCAATGAGAATAATGCATTTCATCATCATAAATCTCAAGTAGCTGAAAGGCATTTTTTTTAAACTGTTCCAGGTTGCTTACTTTTGGGATGAGACCAAACATGGAAAGTTGCTACCCTAGAAATGAGTGATCTGTTTTGAGTGTGTGAGTTTTACAGCCCTAACCACTGCAGCTACCAGTGTTTTGCTCTGTGTATGTGCCTATATTTCAAAGCACCAGATGTTTTATATAATAATTCACAACGATATCATCATGCCAACAAATGGCCTATTTTGTGTATTTACATTCATTAAGTGATCAGTCCAAGAGTGACTTAGCTGTTGCTTCTAGCCTTGATTTTGCGCATTACATGTTGAGGACACAGACTGTGCTTAGTGCCCCGGTTGCCCATCTCTGCATGCAAACACCAGTCAGCTATGCTGCATTTCACTTACAGCACTTTTCAACGAGTGCTAAAGAATTGCTTTAGGAGCTGGGGAAAGCTGTCAGATCCCCTGTGAGATTAAATGAACACACTTGCCAGAACAGAAAGGAAAAAGAAAATTTGCTTGTTCAGGGCATGCATGCTTTGGCTTGCTGCTGTCAGAAGAGAGGCTCTGTAGGTGCTAGCAGTAGAAATGGGCTGTGGTTTAAAGAAATGCTTTTATATGCTTAGTAAATTGTAAGTACAGAGTAACCAGGTTAAATTCTGATCCGTCTCTTTTTCAGGGCACTTAAACCCTCCGATACAAAACTCCCCTAAGCACCAAGAACTCCAAGGCCAAAATGAAATATGAAGACATTTTTGTAGTGAGTTGTGAAAGGTAGTTGACAGTCTAAAACCTTATGCCCAATATGAGAGAATTTAGACCTACCATTTTCTTCCTCTAGAGTCTGGCTGTGTCTTAAAGACACATTCAGAGATATTAATTCCATTCTGGTAGTGTTTGTCAGTGCTACTGTTTTCTTACTTGTCAAGGACTGGGATGCACAAAACAATAATAATAATACTAACAGAAAACATTGTGGATACATGCACTGACATGACAGACTTTCTTACAGGTGCAGTTCTATCACCTTTTTAAAATCGGCCTGTAGATTCATTGAACAATTGTGAATATCTTGAAACAGACTTCAGCTAAAGAAGGATTTCTCTTGTGCACACATCTTAGTTTTCTGCTCAGACAATGGAAACAGTTCTGTCTGAATTAATTATCCATATGGAATCACTGCTCGAATTTATAAACAAGCCTGACACTAATTTTTTTTTCTTTGCAGAAATATTTTACTAAACAGTACTGCCTGAAAATTGTTACTCAGGATGCAATAATAAGAATGAAGAACAGTGAGACTAATTGGGGAGACCTGTAAAAAATGCTCATGATTTTTCTGTAATGTTTACTGTAAATCTTTATCTCTTGTTCTCCTTGCTTTTCAAATAAATACTTGCTGAAAAGTACCTGGAGGAGACTGTCTTTGCTTTGCACTTCCAACTACAAATTAGACACCCGTCCTGGCTGGAGTCTCTCTTAGTAATTAACACAGTACTGAAATTTCCAATAACTTTTCCATGGTTCTAGGAATTAAAGACAAAAAGAGTTCATTGAGATTATTATTTCTCAAGTTCTATCATGGTTAAGATCTGTGTCTTCTTGTGAACTGGAATCAGATGTCCAAAGGTGTTTAGATGCGGGGTTTGTCCCTAGGCCCCAAGCAGGCTGAGAAAAATCCATTAAATGTGAAGCAGACCCCCTTCTTAGAAGTAATTTGATGTAAGCTAAACTGTAGGAGCTCTTGAATAACTAAGAATGATTTGATGAGCTGTAGCTGTTTGTTGATATAAGAGGCTGAGATTAGGCATATCACAAGCAGGTTGTTGGTGAGGCTGTTCATTACATTTATGATGTCTGTTGGGGGGATTGGGGATGATTAGTAGGTATGATGTAGATGGGCAAAGGTTATGTGCAAGCAGTGACAAATCTCATCTGTTCTGCATGGTCAGGGAACACAAACCAAATGAATTTAAATTCCTCCTTATGCCTTTGTAGACTAGAGACCAAATGCAGCTTTATACAGGAAGGTGGAGTGAGCAAATCACTGTGCAAGGAGGCAGCTAATTGCTGAACTTGATTGCAACCGCTAATCAGAGTCACAGGGAAAAAAATGTTGGGAATTAATTAGGCAAGGACCTTCAGAACAGCAGCAGGAAGCCTCCAAGTGACCTTTATTTACAGTCAGTTAAACAGAAGTGTGACTAAAAATGCCAAGGAGAAAATCAGATTATTAATATTGATTGCTTAAAGAAAATGAATAATTTAGGAGCAGAGTCAGAATAAATATGCAGTGACAGAGATGAAAGAGCACAATGTACTGCCTTTCCAACATTCATCTATCATGCAGCAGTGCCCCTTCACACAGAAATGGAGAATTTCCACCATCACAAAACATAATTAGTTTCATGACCCAGCATGATTGCTGTATTGCTGCTACAAGGAGCTTTTTTTTATTATTATTTTCCCAGGGCAGCAAAATGTGGGGGGAAGATATGAGCCTGCTGAACAGAAACTTTGCTCTTGGAACTTTCCACAGAAATCAAATTCAGGTACTATGGGATTAACTTTTAGTTCTGTGTCAACAAAATAGCAGAAATATGGTATATCGTTTTTTCAGACATGTTGTCAGAGTAACCATTTTAAGCAAAGCTTAAAAGCATCTATAGAATCTCTAAGTCCTAAATTCCCTCTCCCGCTTGTCTGTACTCTAGGGTTTTTTTCAGTGATTTTTATATTGATTATTTTTAATCTGTCCTCATTTTTTTGCCTAATTTTAGTCTTGTACCCTAGTAAATTGGCATAGTTGGTTGCAGGCACCGTTAGAATACACATTTTGTTTCTTTTTGGTGAGGAGCTGTTGCGTCATTTATTTTATTTTTTTTTAAATTTACAAATTTGAATAATAATAATGTCATAAAATATAATCATAAAGTTAAAATAATATTACAGCACTGCAGGTATAACATAACAACTAAATAACTGTGTGTGTATGTTTGCCTGATCGGTCCTGTTTTTCATAACCTCATCTGAAAAGGAACCTAGGTATCACTACTTCTATATCTCTTGTTCTATTTTGTTTATGTCAGCTATTTCTCTCCTATTTTTATTGTCTCTTTTATTTTTCTCCTTTTTTTTGAAAGAAAAGGAGATGAAGATGTAATTAAGCAGGACAAGTAGACCACACAAATTGAAGACAAAATTGTCTCCCATCATTTTGTTGTCCAGGACTCCTAAAGTGATCTTCAGTACTGAAATTGTGCAGAAAAAGATGATTCTGATAATTTTCCTTTTCCTCTGAGGAAAACAAGAGTGCCACAGTTAAAATTTTCAAAAGATGATGCTTGAGTTAATTGGATTGTACTGTGGCCATATTTCCTCCTTGGCTGTTAATGGTCTCAAAGGTGGTGGCACACCAGTTGTCACAGTGACTTTTCACTATGCAGGGGTTGGTCTCACGCTAGGGGAATTCCCTGTTGGTTGTATTTGGCTGTATTATATTCATATAAATGAACATAAGGATCTGATGACAGCATACATTTAAGGATTATGGCTCCAACTTTCATGAGAGTGTGTGTGCTTCTGCACAGGCAATCCATACTCGGCACAGACAAAACAGGTTAGTGTGTGTTGTATGTTCACACATATCTGTCGAACATAGGTCCATGGGGCAAAATTGTACTTCAGGCAGCACCTTGCATAAATCATAAGAAAAAGTGAGCATTTAGAACACAATCCTGCCCCTTCCCCTTGACAAGCACCTATCAAAGGCAGCCAAATGTGAATGAACAATATAATCCATGCAGAAAGGAAACCCATGCTGGTTATCCATAACCTCACATGACAGTAATCCTGAACTGCTTTTCTTATGCAGGTTTGTGTTGCTAAATGTGGGAAAGTGTAACATGCAGTAGGCCAAGTAGGAGTACACTGAAATGTATGATAGTAGGATCCATAAATATTTTAGTTTTCATTTTCTCTACTGCCACAGAAATAATGACATATATGAAACAACAAGTTTGCTTCTCAGGTAATTGTCTTCGGTTCAGCAGACTTTCACTATTTGTATTTAAGTGACTGTTTGGATTCCCCAAAAATTACAGAAAATGCTTCCTTTCCCTGTTTTGGATATGCTTCAGTGAAACAGAGAGATGATGCCAGCAGATTAATAAGGCAAACTAAATAGCAGTGAACAAGGAAGTCATGGTTTTGGCATGAATATGAATATATTCCAGCCTTGTAAGACCTTACTCATGTGAGTTAGGCCCATTGATTTCAATGAAACTATTCAGATGAACAGCTTCTCGCATATTGAACATTAGTATGACGACAGACTGTAGCATGCTACATTCACAGGGTGGTGAAATAGTGAAGTGCTGAAATTCAGCTGGTCTATGTAGCTTTAATTAAGCCCCTTAGCACAGAGGATACTCTTCATTAACAAACCAGTGTCCTTTTTTTCCCCTGTGGACCGTAGAAACATTCACAACAGATGATGAACACACAAGGATAACATTAATGAATGGATAACATTAATAAACGAATAACATTAAGTCTGGCATTCAGAACTTGCCTTTGCGAAATAGATAGGATATTTTTCAATGCAACTGTTTTTAAGAATGTCAATGTAAAATCTCAGCTTATATGACAAAATCCATCCTATATACGAATTTTAGCTCATATGTGAATTTTAGCTCATAAAGTGGATTAAATCATGCTTTTAAGAAGAGAATACATCTGACAAACGGATGCTATTGTAAAGCGAGTTGCTTTATGACATGTGTGGCTGACCTATATCTACTCGGATTCGTGCCATCTTTGCGAGCCTCCTAATTTCTTGATCTCCATCAGACCAGAGAAAAACGTGCACAGAACAACGAGAGTGGATTAGATGAGTTGCACTTTTATGTTAAGCATGGAAACATGCTTGGTGACCTCTCATCTTTGTCCTTTCAAAAACCATCTCATTATAAAACCCACTGTAAAGTTGAAAAAAAAAAAATAAAAAATTGACAGCTTCTGCTCTGGAGCGGTGCAGGGCTGGGATAGCAGGTGCCCTGCTGCTCAGGACCGAGCGGCGTTGGCAGCGCAGTGTGGGAAAGCAGGAATGGCACTAGCCCACGCGATGTGATACCTGGCTCCTTTTCAGTCAGCGCTGTTCATCTCCCACTTTCATGAATGCCGTAATTATACTGGTTGCCACTTAAAAGTCAGTGTTTGCCAAGAGCTGTCACCAAGCTGTGTCTGAAGCACCAGAGGTTTGCAGGAAACAACTGCGGTAACTGTGCAGTACCTGTCGACAAATGCTGGCTCTTAAATGGCGGCCACTGTAAGGAAGCCCTCAAAAACTGCTCTAACTATACCAGTGGGAAGGAAACCATTTGTTTTTTCACATACCTTTCCATTCAGCCTTCCCCTGGTGTGTGAAATGTCTGTAACTTGAGAGACCTATAGGAGCTTCTTTGGAAGTGCAGCTTGTGAAAGGTCCTTGTTCCTGCGTAAAACATCATTATTCAGGGGACAACTCATTCCAGTATATTTTAAATTGATCTGTTTAAATTTACTCTTTTTTTTAATATATAACTGCTATTCAAAGGACATGACAAGAAAGAGCCACAGAGATTTAATAAAGTACAAGCTTAGAACCTTAATCACATTAGATATCAAAGTAATACAGTCTTTTACTGAGATGTGTTAAAATGATTGCAGTAGTTGACAAATGGGTTACTGGTGGTTTATAGATGATACAAGCATTGAATGTGCTGCTATTTATTCTCACACGGTGCCAAGACACTTTGCCCTCCTTCCCCAAACAGGTTGTTCTAATTTTCATTATGTCACGCAGTTATGCCAAGTTATCTTGCATTACTTGATACAATGAACCTGCATATTAAAAAGAAAAAGAAAAAAAAAAAAAGAAAGAAAAAAGCTCAACAATGCAAACAGACTTTTCTCCAGTACAGTAAAGTGAGCCAAGCTCTTCCGACAGGAAAATCCCTGTGTAACAGGCCAAGATGCTGCACTCGGTAGTGGAGGGGGCAGAAGCAAAAGCTGGCTGAGGCAATTGGGAAGAGATGCCTACTCCTTCTGCCTGCCATCACCCAAATGCTGCTGCAGCACTTGGACCACCACACTTAGAGGGGTGGAAAGCAGGAAGGAGGAGGGAGTGAGATAGGTGGGCTAAAAATGCAGAATTTATCTGAGGAAGAGCTGTTGTTATGCCCAGAAATAGTCTTTCTGCTGCTGTCCCTCCCTCACCTTTCAGTTAATCAATTTGTGAAAGTACTTAAGCAAATGCCGAAATCCCATGATATTTGAAACGTGTCTTGAAATTAAGCATGTGTTTAAGTGTTTTCTGAAGCTGGAATAATAATAATGGAGCTTGGGGAATGCCAGCATGATTTATAAAGGAGTCTTTCTCTAACGTGGTGGAAAGCTGTCATCACCACAGGCCGGCCAGCTATCTGCAAAGTTACCTTTCCTTTAAATTGACCTTGGAAGAAGCACTTAACACTGAGTGTTAAAAAGGTACTGGCAAACATGGAAACTGATTCCAGACATCCTGATATGCAAACATCCTAACACTTGAGCAAAAATGTCGGTTATTTCAACCAAGCAGTATTTGAAAAATCCTATCATGTTTAAAATAACAGTCTAATCCTGCATAATACTGGGAATCCTTCAGAGTCACTGAAATTTGTGTGATCACACAACGCGTAGTGGATCAGGGTCTTTGTGAACCGGATAAATGACAGAGAAACAGAGCAGTACATGTGCCAGTCCGTACATAATAGGCAGGCATAACCTAGCAGACAATTTAATCTCATCCACCATTCCCGAAACCAGCCTGTATTATTGCAATGCTGCCTGATGTCACACTGTAATAAAGTATCATCCTTAGAATGGGTACATGTTTCTGTTTTATCCTTTTGTTTGTACACAGATTAAAGCGTGATCCCCATTGACTGTAACCTATAATTGAATCAAGGATTCTGCTGCTGTCACAGAGAGCAGGAGTGGCGCTTGAGTGGTTTATGAGCATGAGCAGCACAATCTGAAGATTAAACTTCATCTTTGATCTTCAGGCTGTGACCATGAATTTTCTGTTGATAACACATAGAAAGCAAAATAATACAGATAATTGTGAATGGAGGAGACAGAGAGGAAAAGGTGTTAGCCGGGGATCGAAGACACTTACGCTCTTTTGGTGTGAAACTTTGATGCAAGCCAGTCAGCTAAAATCGTGGAAGATTTGTACTGATTGTATTTTTTCACCTATAATTCAAAAAAATTATTAACATTTTTGGAGGAAAGATCACTGGATCCAAGTGGGTAAAGTAAGCTGCTTTGTTAGTCCTTTAAGCTTCTGAAGTCTCAGCACAATTTTGAATGAGGAAAAGTTCTTTTTTCCTGTTCTTTACATGCGAGTCACAGTTTTCTTACTGGGTTCCAAAGTACCCGTGGTCTCAAAGCGCTACTGCACAGCTGCCGCTACATATGTTGCTGCTGAAAGCTAAAACTTGCTGAAATAATCATTCCCAATGTTTGAAGAGGATGAGTTTTAGGCACTGCTTGATACATCTTGTTTCTTCAGGGAGCGTGAAGTCACAGCACAAAACAGCAGCGACATCAAAAAGGCAGGGTTGATGCGGGTTTTTGTTGTTCTCCCTCCCATCCCCACCTCAGTCTCTGGCAATGTGAAGGACTGAAAAAAAACCTGCTTGCATCATAAACCTTTATTTCAGGGTAAGTGATTGGATTGATGTTCATACATAATTGCCTATGCTGGATATGAGAGCTGTAAATTTTTAATTTGTACATGAAAAAAGGACAATAAGGGGGCCATGGTGTAAAATGTTAAAAAAAAAAAACAAAGGAAGATGCACTTTTACACTATTCCACTGTCATAGGATAAGAGATGCATGAAATATAAGATAGCAGGATCAATCATAGATATAGGTAAGATCAAATAAGCCATATTGTAACCCTGAGAGACATGTGTCCTTCCCACTTCTTTCATTCCATCAAGATAAATAGCTGCAGTCTGGTTACTTGACTGATGAGAATGAATAGAACTCCATTGAGATCTGCGGCATTGTTGGGATTTTTTTTTCTCCCTGGATCTGCTTCTCAATAGACTTTGGCCCACTGTAAGGTATGCAATGAAAGAATAGTTTAATATGTTTTAAATTTGTTTCTATGCTCCCTTTTCTCCCTTGAACTTCATTACTGGCAGCTATGACAGACAGTGAGAAGTGTTCAGAGACAGAAACGGAGTAAGGAAAATATTCCTGTCCCAAACAGAGAGAAGAGTAGAAATAGACATCAAAAACTGGAGGACATGGGGTGGGAATTTTGGTTCTGATGGATATGAGGCCTTAATTTGGCACCAAGCTAGGAGCAGGACAAAAATGTTGAAGGTTGTGTGTCCGGACCTCACCAGAAGCGGGAAACGTTTGGCTATTTTTGCAGAGCAAAGTGTTCTGATTTGATGGCTAATCATGGCATTCAGAAACTAACTTTAGTCAGCGAGGCTGGAAAATTCCCAGCAGTGCTAGATATATCTAAGCCTGTGGTATATTCACAGCCACTTGTCTTTTTGAATTAAAGCTGAAAGGTGCAACCCACACCTATGCAAAGCCCATGTAAGGCCCGTGCAGCACGCAAGGGCTGAACGCAGAGCTGCGCGTGGGGTTTGTGTGGTACCAAGGCTGCATGATGCTCCACTGCACAGGGATGAATTTAATCCAAAGAGAAAAGGGCTACACGCTGTATAGCCAGTCTAGTCACAATGTGCTATTGAGGAGGACAATAATAAGGACACAACAGCTGGGGGAAGGAGGGACACAATTACTCCTTTTTCTTTCTCTTTCAAAGACAGCAGCTCTAATTCTCTTCTGACACCATTTTTTCTTTCTGATGCCTTAACTTTACAGTTTTCAGTGAGGCAAACCCAAGGTGTGCCAATATAAACGGAGCCAGCTGTAATTCAGCCCAGTGTGAACTCTCGATGTTTTTTGAATACGTAATTGCAGCTAAAGGGAGGTGAAATCAAATTGGAGTACAGAGCTGCCATCCAAAGACTGTGCCTCTTGACACCACGAGAAGCTGTGTGGCAGAAAGGCTTTTCCATACAGGCTCACGCAGAGCACAGAAACCCTGCTCTGTGCTTTCGAACCAGAGCTGGGAAAATGAGCTAACAAATGTTGCTCATGAATATTCATACACATTTTCAAAGGAAGGAATTTATCCATGTCGACATCTCATTTATGTTTGCATTCTGCCAAAGTGTAATCGTGAACAATCCAGTATGCACACAGTTTAAAGTAAAATTTAAATTAAAACAATGGCAGCTATTAAAAACTCGATTTTTTCATTGAAACTAAGTGCATATCATCCTTCCTGACATTTGCTCTATTTAAACATAAAAGAGTATGGAGTGAAGACTCTGCCTAGAGTATCTTACCAGGACTTGTCACACCTGCAAAATGGTCTGCAGATCTCATGGGAACATTGCTTCCTGTACTAGTTGCCTGGAAAGATTAAGAATTTGGTCTTATTTAAAGACATATTTCCACTCCTATCTGTAACTGGAGGTGCTATACACACCAGATACCAGAGAGGTTTAGATTTTCCTGAATCTCAGAAATGGTCAAGTTTAATTCTACATTAGAGAATAGCATAAATCCTTTTATTTTATGTGGGTTAATAAATTTATCTCTGCTGAAGACTGTGAGTTTACAGTTTTGTGTGCAGTTGTCTTGTTCTTCTTCTCTGAAGATTTCCAGCATTTGGAAGAACGTTGCCTGTGCAAGGAACTACAATCTGATGTTGTAAAAAAGGTCACTGAATGCAGTGGAAATATCTAACAGGACATAATCTTTCAGTCCTTTCATCCCCAAACAGCTCTTAGAGTTCTGAGAAGTTTTAGGAAAGCAGCAAATGTGGCTTCATTTTAGGAGGGTAAAATCAACCCCTACCACAGCAGTCTGACAAAGAGTATGTCTTGAACGTGGTTATCTAAAAATTGAAGACAGCATGCACAAAGATTTATCTGCAACAAGCCTTACTTTAAATCCATACTCTCAGGACTATATAATGTGGCTCCTATTTAAAGATACCTTTTCATGGCCTGCAGCTGGAATAGGCACTGTAGTTCATGCTTGCTGTTGGTCAAAGAAATGCTTTCAATTTTTCATAACAAGCTGTAAGCATCTGCAAGTTTAAAAAAGGAGACAGAGAGAAGTTATCTCAACAAGTAAACTCTGATATATTCCAAGGTTACTGCTGTATAATTAATGGCATTACCAAATGGAGCTGAAAGTGAAGAGTCTGCAAATGGGTAATAACAAGAATTAGATATGCACTCTCTTTTTCATACATGTTCTTACCATTTCTTGTGAGCCTAACTGAAGTCAGGAGGGTTTTTTTTCAGTAAGGTTTTATTAAAGGAAACAGCCATATATTGCAAAAACCTGTTAAAGATATCAAACTCACTTCAGAAGTCTGTAAAACAATGGAATGTAGACAAATGCTGGAAAACAATTCTAGAGGAATCCTTCTGGCATCAGATTATTCTGTAATAGCAAAATCTACTTTAGCAAATAGGTCAGAGTACAGCTGCTAAAGGTAAGCAGCCTGATGCAATGGAGGTTATGGTTTTAAACAATATCAAAATTATTTTGGATTAATCACCTTCCTGCCTGCAGTAAAGGTTATTTATAGAGCATGCTTAAAAAAAGAAGCAACCTGAATATCTCTAATCTCCTTCTAACCTTCTACAGTAAATAAGAAAGCATTAGCTCTGTGTGCATTTCTGAATCCAGTCTTTAATTATACCTTTCCCATGTTTACATGAACTTTGGTTTGCTTTTCAAAAGCCTCACGGAACAATTCCTGCAGCTGACCTGTGTGTAGTGGTGAATTTCTCCATAAAGTGAGTATTGATGAGCTGAAAAGTTCAGTGAACAGGAAAATTCTGCTGCTTTTATTGCCAGTGTGACAGGTTACTTTATTACCATGCCTTTCACAGCAATTTAACAGTTACCCTGGTAACGGATTCAGTGAGGTAATGGGATCAGAGGCATTAGAGGAAAGGAAAGGCTAGCGACGAGAGAAAACCATCTGCTGGCTTATGTTCTCGGGGCTGTTTGCTCACTGAGAGCTCCTGACAATCATTGTACTTGGATGTAAATGAGGCAGGTTAAACCACAGGCCTGCCCTATTTAGCCGTACTCTGGTGATTTGTCTTTCTAATTCTATTGAAATAATAATCAGGATTTGTTTCTGATTAATTAACTAACCTTTTGGTAAAAAGATTAGATAACGAAATTGCTGCCTATTCAGAGATAATGAGATTTTTATTACTCTGTCAAAGGGAAAAAAAAAAAAGTACATTTATGTGTCACCAGCCACCATGTCAAGGGAAGAAAATAAAGATTTAAATCTTTATGTCAGACATTTATTTCGTCCACAGATTAAGTGTATATTGAATTCCATGGGTGCACATCATCTCGTTTAAAACATTTCAGAAGAGCTTTTAAAAAAACAAATAAAGTAATAAACATGTTTAAATCATGATGTATTTGGTATTAATTTGTTTCAAAAAATGTCTCCTAATGGAAGACAAACACTTGACAATTCAGAAGTCCACCTGTACTGCATGGGTGTATTTACGTAAGTGCAGGGATGTGAAGAAAGCAGTAAAATTTCAATGTGAGCACTTTAGAGTGACATATGTAAATAGGCTGCTATTGTACCTTCCAGTACAGCCGTGCCTGATACAGTAGCTACAGCAGCAAATTCATTTGTATGTAGAAGCTTTGCCTGGGTGTGTGAAATACCACACAGGACACTGGAAGCTGATATAATTAAATAACGAATGGTAACAAAACATGGCATTTAGAGTCTCCTTATGAAAGGTGCTGGGCGAAGACACAGCTGCAGCCCTCGGTAAGTGACCCAGACCTGCAGAAGGCTGCCCGCCAGACCCCGGGCGGCTGGACTGCCACCCAGCCAGCACCTTGCCCACCGGCACCTCTCGCCTCACCGCAGTTATCCCCACCAATAGGGCAGGAGACTGAAAACACCTGAAAACTTGCTCCTGGAACCACAAAGCCAGTCCAGCTATGGAACACGTTAACCACGCATTGACTGCGTAGCTGTGGAGCCATCAGCCATGCCTGGCATCATGCAGCATGGGTGGTGTAAATGCAAACTCTTGATGATAGAAGTGTCATAAGTGGATGGCATTTGCTGTGCCAGGTAGCATCCTGCAGCTCATCCATTGCAAGAAAAGCTGTGTGCTTTGCTGACTGTCAAGCCACTAATCATGATCTGTTAATTAATAGATCTCTACAAAGAATTGCGATGAGAACATTTTCCGCCATGCATACAAAGCAAGAGGAAATACAGGACACAGCAGAGCATTTTGTTGCTGTGGAGTTAATGAATGCACTCTCAGATTTGAGGTGACACTTACATTGGTGGCATTCGGTGTGCTTCATTACTTTTACTTTTACATGTTAACACGAAAGGCTCTCGTACGCTGAAAGTCCCTGCTTCTCCCCAGCGGTGTATATAGCTGAAAGCCAGTCAGAAGCGCGACCCAGTTAGAGAAAATGTCTTTGGTAAAGAGACCTGATGCTGAGCGTGTTCTTCCCCTGTTCCCCCACCTCATAGTTTCCTGCTGGTAATTACCTGGCATGGTCAGCATTCCTCCCTTTCCCCCCAGGCTTTCCAATGTTATAGCCCTGACAAAGGATGTAGACAAGAGAGCTTTCTTCTACCAACAGAAAATTATTTCCCTCTCCCTGCCCTCCAAAAATTCTTACTGCAGGCTTCTGACCCTTGATAACTGAAACGCCTTGAAAGGCAGCCATGCGTTTTTCACTTAGTACTGGTCGTAAAGCTTTTGCTCTCCCTGTGTCTTTCCCTTCCCCTCATGTGAAATTTAGGTGTAGTATTAGTAATTATTATTAAAATTAGCAAAATGTTATCAGAGGATCTCAGCCAAAGAGAAAAACTATAGTTTTCCTTTTTCCAGACGATGACATCTGCAGCTCTGCATTTTCATGAAATGACTATACTTAACAAAACATTACTTCATTTTCCTGGTATTTCTTTTGTGCCTAGGAGCAACCCTGTAATTGTTCACTTCAATTACAACATTACTATTTTAAACTGAAACCCATTTTATCTGCATGCCAGCTTTTTATTTGTTTTACCAACTATATCTATTTCCATTACTGCAAGGCTGATGGTTTGTCTCAAGAGGAAATCAAATCCATTAATTCAGAAATTTCAAGCACGGCTGCCTCCACCATAAGCAGCATTTCTTATGCTAATAGTAAATGTGCTGAGACTGAAAAGAACTGACACAGCTCTGTTTTTTATCATAACTTAAGCATTTATGTAAAAAGGCAAATCTAATGGTACTAGGAAACTGTAAGTGTTATTATATATAATTCACTTTACTAAGATCTGCATAGGTCCTGATTTGTGCAACTGTGGTTAAAATTATGCTGTTTGTGGCTTTAAGTCACTTGACATTTAGGGTCTGATTTTGATCTTGGTTACCTCAATGTAAAACTACCGTTGTTCATCTGATGACAATAAAATTATTTCAGATTTACCCCAGGCAAATGGAGACTGGGACACGTTCATTTTACTTAAGGTGAAATACCACCTCACAATCACAACATACAGTGTATGTGCTTTGGACAGTATATGTGTGTGTTTGTGTGTACAGAAAATGTGTTATAGAAGTTGGACATCTTTTTTCTCCAGCCACAAAAATAGCTATTTCAAAGGTAATTTAGGTATTTCCAGGAAGCTGCACCCTCCTAGCACCACAGAGAAATAAATGCACCCCTCCTTCCCACTGCCTCCTCATTTAATGCACTTAGTCCTGTTGTATCACATAGGCTGTGTTCAATTAGATAGCTTAACAAGATAAACTCTGACTTTGACCCAGAAAAAACAAACCAGAATGCTGCTGAGTTCTACATAAGCTTTTCCAGGCGTTGTGACCTGTTTATGTCAATGAAAAATGCAAGAGATCCTTATCGTGAGGGCCAAATTAGTTTCTGATGGTTTGGGGTTTTTTTAATATGTGTGTGCACAGACAGAACGTACGGAAAACAGTGTACCATTCTTGCCCTTCATTTTTGCAGCAAAACCCTTTAGTGCTGTAAATCAGATCTCATTGGGAGATCTTGCACACTGGCCGCTGATAAGCTGTTGAGAAGTAGACAAGGCTTTTAGGAATTGCTGAACCATGAAGCTGACCTGCTTAGTGTTTTGTTGTAGGCTATTAAATCCAGGATTGGTGTTTTAAGATGCTTCTGCTTTCTTCTTCTTTTGGCCTGGTTAAGCAACTCTACCCCCATCTCATTATTTAGCTGATTAAAATAAAAACTAGAATGAGAAGCCTGCTGTTTGAAAATCTTACCTTCACCTACCAAATTAATGAAAGCGACTTACGCTGACATAGTTTATGGCCTAAGCAATTTGACACTGATTTTGCAACTAAGAAAAGATTTACTAACTGTACACACCACTCTGTTTTGGTGGCAGTGGAATGGTATTCTTTTTTTCCAAAAACAAGCTCTACGTCTTTTGTAAACCTACATTACTTGGTTGCCTCATTGTAAATGGATCCCAGTTGGGTAATACTACTTCTTCTCACTAGCATATTGACAACTATGCACCAAAAAACCCAGAGAAAAGATTATAATTCATCTGAATTGCTCTCTTTTTCTGATTTTTCAAGTGTTGTAAATATGTTTTGCACTGTACCTGTTACTGACAGTTAGAAACATGCTGGTTCTTTGCACATCCCTTTCATACTGAGAGAGAAATGAAATGTGCTGTTTTATTTTTGCTGTGTTTGATGAGTGTTAACAAGTCCAGCGTTTGAGAAAACCCAAACCAAACAAGGGTCTGTGGCTGTTGCTACTAAGTAAAGCAAAAGCCGCCTGGTGACTAAATTTACTGGGGCTTCATTTCTTTGTGTGACTGAAAGAGAACAAGAGAGAGAAAGGGATTCACATACACATGGAAGTAAATCCCATTGAATTGCACTCAAGAGATAAAATCGTACCAACATGTATATGTTGTACATCTATATGCAAGTAGATGTACGTCCCAGGTTCCCCTCAGAGTGAACATTAAGGCGTTCAGGTTCAGGTAGGGGAAGAAAAGTACTTCTAATTAGAGGTCACTCTGTGCTGCAAAATGCATCACCACAGCCAATTTTTTTTTGTTAGACATATTTGCATCATAAGTACGTTTTTATCCTCATTTTATTTAGAGCTCTGATGTCAGTTCAACTCCCATTGGGGCTGTTTTCATATGATCACTCTGTTTATTTCAGGACTGTTACCATGACTTAGAGTACTTGAGCTTTTATTGTAACAGTCTTATTTAATGAAGCTGTCTGGTTTTGGTTTTCTCATTGTCAAAAAGGAAAGGTGTGAGAAGCAAATGAATCACAAAACAATAGGGCCCATCACATTTGAATGAAAAAGGAATAAATTTGTATATCATACATGCAAGTGGTTATGCTTTTCAGGAAGGAAAGTGAATTACTGTGCAACCTTTCCCCCTTTCTGTTAATCTATTGTTCCTTTCTTAATTGCTTAGTTATTACTTTTAACAGAGACAAAGCATAAAATTGAAAATTCAGCTCCGGTATTCTGGCCACATCAGAGCTTTAGCTTTGGTTCTCTTTATAATTTCAACAGCTGTGCATGGGATAGATTGTATCTCCCACATTCTAGGTCAGCAAAGTTTGTTTTCCTCCGTGTATTTTATAGGCTCACGTTTCACTATAAGCCTTACGTGTGCATTCAGGCTTGCGATGATGAGCAGGCTTCCAGGGCAGTCAGATCACAAGCTTAGAGGTTTGTTGTTTGTTTTTTTTTAAACAGCATTCACACAACTGCTGCTCAGTTTGCTGCTGTGTCCTGTCTGCAAAATAGCAAAATAATAACACTAATAGAAAAGAACAGTATCTACTGCTGTGGGACTGCTTTCACTCAGCCTGGAAAAAGGAATATAGTAGTTTGTTACTGAGAAATCATGTGAAGCTACTGCAGGGAAATTTAGATTATTTCCATAGTAATTACTGATTTCTAGTACCATAGCTATAAATAATTATGCTAATACTATGTAAACCACCTGCCCTTAGAATAGCAACAGTTTCTTAAAATGATTCTATCCAGTTTAGGTACTCTATTCCTCCATTAATCATCTGTCTTCTAACCAACACTTGCTATTTCAGAAATAATCTATTTAATCAGAAATGCAATTTTATGTGCATTTTTTATAATTTAAATCAGAAAAAGGATAATGAGACTTCTTGACGATTTTTCAGACATATTCTACAAAAGAGAGAGCTAGTTTGTAACTGAAGGATTCCCCTAAAGTGTCTCACACTCTGGGTGTAATTCAGCTCATGATTTTAGTCATTAAAAGAAAGACACCCTGTACTGGTCATCCAGTTACTGGAAACAGAGACAGAGGTTTCCAAGACGAGGTTTATTCCCTTTGGTTTTCTCCTTGGTTATGGATAAAGCCAGGCTAACTAGTCTACAGAAGGCATCTAAATTCTGTTTGGGAGTGAATCCCACTTTCTGTGTTACCTAGGGTGGGTGAAACGTCAGGTGACTTGAAGAGCTTTGGAAGGGCTAAGTACGATGATTAGCTTAGGATGATCTAATGCCTTCATGGTACCTTTATCCTATTTTAAACTATTTATTTCCCCTTACCCTGACCTTCAGAACTCATAAAATATTTTTTCTAGTCTAGCTACAACTTCTGATAAGTAGTGCATGAGGATATCAGTTTGCTCAGTTGGTCAGCAATGACCAGCCAACTGTAAAGCTATTTACATGATATCTGAGGGGTCTGTTCTCAGATCAGTGCACAAACAGAATTCCCATTAACAGTAATATGAGTTACGGGCAGGCATGAAAGTAAAGAAACTCCCTAATTAGAAATAATGAAACACCAGGCTGTTGTAGTTCTCACAGGCAGTGGCAACCGTATTTACTTTGATATAAAATGAACACTGCAACTAAAAATGAAACATTAAGCTCATAAAATGGGGCAAAAGTAACTTACAGTTTGAAGTACTATGCAGCCTTACATGCAGCCTCTTCATGAAAACCTGTGCAGGTTTTATTATCCTGCTGCAATACCTGCTTTACAAACATCCACTTTGCAAGGCGAATGGGAAAAAAAATATATGTGGAGTTGAATATGTGTTCCACTTTTAATATAAAAGCACACAAAAGAAGAAAATGAAGGGAATTTATGTCAGTACACTGGGAATTCTGATCTCATTGAAGATGTCCCAACTTTTTGCAGGGGGTTGGACTAGATGACCTTTAAAGGTCCCTCCCAACGCAAATTATTCTGTGATTCTGTGATTCTATGAGTTCCTGGCTGTTGCCTGTCATCCCGACACTACTGGAAACTGTGCTGGGTAACGCCTTTCATAAACCCATCAAACATCACTTTAAGTCAGCTGTTTAATTTGGTTTTATCCCGACTACTTTTTTGGGAGTGCTCCTCTGGAGCCCCATTTCTGCAGGGTTGCCAACGTCTGATTTCCTAAACTACTCATGGTCAATTTATGTCTATTTATTTCTATTTTAGCTTAAACAGTTCTTTCCCCTCAGTGGTGTTTGATGTGTATTGTATTTAGTGTATTTACAGAATACAGCCTTTGTTTCTTAGGCTGAGGAAACAAATTGCTTTTTAGCATTCTCATGTTACATAGACTATCCATTTTTATTGTCCACCAAGAAAACATTATTTTCAAGGCCAACCTAGAAGACTGAATTAATTTTGTCTAAACTTATCTTCTGGGAATACGGGTTCAGAATTGCCTTCCAGATAAGGTTTCGCTATTGCTTTGCAGATTAATAATACTTCCTTTGCAGGAATATGTTTTGAAATACCCTAGCTTTTAATTTGCCGTGTTTCACAGACAGTTTATACTAGTAACTTGTAGTCATTCTCTGTTTAAATAAATACTTACATCTCTTCTTTTCTTCATATGCTTAAAACTGATGAGATCACAGCCTGTCACAGAAATTCTTGTCCCCTTTAAGAGCATGACCTTGACTTTTGTATCCTTTTTCTTTAGATAATCAGTCCTCAGAGCAGGCCAGTTTGTTAACGAATCTACTGTGCAATGATAAATGCTTCCTAATTTGATCCTCTCTGAGGCATGTGCTCCATTTTGGAATATATTGTGTGAAATATTATACCACTGTTATTAACAGAACTATTAAATGAACCCAGTCCAAAGACTGATCCTTTAGAACAGTTCAAGTTATCTTTTTCTGGCCCGACTGGTTTTCAAACAACCTGTGGACATTTCCCTTTATTCAACATCTCTGTGTTCTTACAGTTCTCTCCTCTCTCTGCAAAGAGTGAGTTTTCCACACAGTACCATGCTGCATTTCTTCGGACTTTACTGAATTTGCCTATAAACTTTTAAGAAATTCCTTTGTGTTTGAAATGATTAAATGTTCAGCAAAATCTTGGGTTTGGATATAGCTTGCTCACTAACTCTTAACTAGAAATACTCGTGTTTGTATTGATTATTTCAGTATTTAAAACCAGAATGATTGTTCCTTGAATACATTAAATTCTTAGAAACATGTTTTTGTGTAAAACTTGCTACTACTCGTTTGAAAAGTCTCTTCATAAATATTCAACATTAGCTGCTTAAGCTACTCTGTTTCAGTACATGTGATTGCAGGACATTTGTTCTGTTGTACTAAAATCCTAAAATGCCTGCAGAAAGCACAAAACAAATCACGTAGAAACAATCAAGGGAAATTTTCATTACAAATTGTCTATGAATGCTTGGAATAATTTTAACAGTATTAATCTCACTACTTTAGACCCATTGACAGGAATAAAGTAATAATAAGTTTCCATCTATAGAAAAGCTTCGGGTTTGTTTCCCCTTGGGAAACTTGAGAAAACCCAAGTTTTTCTGCTAAATTAAAATGGCTTATCTTGGCAAACATAAATCCTAGATCCTGACAGGAAAAGAAAGTGTGACAGGCTGATGGCTAGGCAATTTTTACAGAGAGCATGGCAGGGGGGAACATTTTATTTAATTCAGATCCCATCCCATTACTAACCTTGGTTAGTAAGATTTTCTGGGCCGAGCTTCCAAATTAACACAGTGCTTATTTTCTACCTTTGTTCATACATTTTATTTCTTTGGGTCATCTTTGACTTAATTAAGGGCAGTTTTAGCTAGAAATAAAGAATATTACATTGAGGACTTGTGTTTGAGAAATGCTGTAAATAAGATGCTAAATGTTGAACTCAGAAGCTGAGTGATAAACAAAGGACATGGACTTCAGGATCCAGCTGCAGTCAGAAGACATGATTTATTTTTCAGACTTCTACCACAGATGGGTTAGCACTGGGAGAACTGCATAACCTGAGTGTTACTATGCCTTGTGGTAGTTTCCTAAAGAAAATACGTTTATTTCAGCAATCTTTTGACAGTAAGATTAGAATTGCTGATCAAAACATTTGCCATTTTTATCTATTATATATTGTAATGGTTAACATGCAGGGCTACATCTGTCCATCACTAATAGCATTTCTGTATCTACAGTGGTCAATGCTTCCTAAATATGTCAGTCTTCTTTCTCTACCATTAAACATAAAGATCTTTAAAAAATAGATTCAAAGAAAGTAGCAGAAAACCCTTTGCTTTTCAGGGAAAGTAATTCTCAAGTAATTAAATAATTAAACTCCTTGAACCACCAAGTAGTGTTTACTTGGTTGCTCTGAAATGAGGAACCGAACAAAATTTTCGTAGAAAAATCTAGGAGCTATGCCCATCCAAGGAACCTTAATACATTCTTGTCACATGCCCAAATTTCTTAACAATGCAGAAAGACTGTTTAGAGATTAATAGATCACCAGAAAGAGGAGGAGATATTCAAGCATCCAAAGAGAAGAAATAAATAATTAACTGATGTTTTATAATTTGTTAGTTTTGGTCATATCACATGCTTTCTGTATTTCATTACAGCGTAAAAAACTATGTTCATTTATCATTTATTTATTAATTTAGAAAATTTATCAATTGTGTTCCCTTAACCTCCATAGTCAATGAAGGCAGTGATGGGTAAATCCCCAATAAACACAATTTCCAAGTACTGTGTACTTTGGGCAAATAGTTACATAATCTTTTTGAGAACACAGCTTTCCCTGCCTTTTCCCCCTTATTCCACAGCAGCAAGACCTACAACATCAGTGTTAGCCATTATTTCTAGTCCTTTAAACTTTACAAGCTAATGTGTTTCTGAGATTTCACCAGCCCTGATCTTACTAATTGCTCTGAGCAAACACTGCTTGCTCCATGCTGTTCATGACACTTTTAATGCTATGTGAGATTAACACTTCTTAGCCTTTGCAAGGTTTGTTTTTGTTCCTCTTTACTTTTCTGAAGTGTGACTTTGTTGAAGGGAAAGCCATGATAACTACTTTTTACAGCTGTTGCTGTGCTCTTCTGTAGTCAGGCCTTGTGAAAAAGCTTCTCCTTTTTTCTGCCTTGATCAGTATATACTGTAGTTATTTCCTAGGAAAGATGTTAGAAATTATGTTTAAGACAACCAAGTGGTATGTTTGCATTTAGAGCTTTCATTGCTCTACATTATCTACAGATATCTCCATTCTGTATATGTATAAAGAAATACGTAATAAACAAAAAACCTGACTTCCTTAAAATGAAAGGAAGGAAATAGTTCTTAGTCCTGGGTGCTTTATAGAAAGTTATGCTTTATGCTTCTCACAGTGCATTGATGTGACTCCCAGCCCACCGAAGTTAGTGGAGCATAGTAGCAATGGCTGTCCTTTCTAAAGCCTTGTACAATTCTAAGCTGGTCATAAACTACTTCAGTAATACCATGACACTCCCACAGCAACGCACCTCAATTCACCTTTTGCCCGGGAGCATAAAAAGATAAGCAATAGGCAGAGGATTGATCTGCAATAATTGATGTTAGCTGAAGACTTCTCCAGGCTGTGGTAATTGTTTGCTGTTTTCTTGGCTGCAGACCAGCTGATGCTCCTTCCAGCCCCCTGTGCTGAGAGCAAGCACTGATGTACATTTTTCATCATTGCTTGTTATGCTGCTCAGGCCAGTAGAATGATCCCACCTGAAATTCCCCTTTACGTCCTTTTTTTCCTTGGCTTCTAAATCAGCTCATCTCAGTGATACTCTTTTTTTCAAACATTCATTTAGTTCTGAAAGACAATTGAAACGCAAAATTATCAAGTACACAGAGGACATGTTGTCAACATTCTTTTGTAAGCGTTCAAAAAGCCCGAAGCTTTGGAAGACTCCAGTGACTACTGGTCAAATCCGTCTGTGTCCAGGTTAGACACACCCTGGTATGAGCAGCGTTAGACATTGCAGTGCCAGAAATGCTTGCCGATCTGTTATGCACGGCCTCACATACCCACATGAGCCATGTGCCCAAAGTCTCAGTTCCTGTAAACCCACAAATTGCTGGTTCCTTCTCTGAAGTGGAAGATTTGCTTCTCTACTCCAAGACACAAAAGGTAGTAACACTGGCTTGAATGGGCCTGCCCCAGGGTCTTGGATATTGGAAACGCAGTCTTCTCAGCAGCCCTCCAAGAAACGATCAGAAACCTGCCTGAGCTTTGACTGGGACTATCAATATTTTGGATTCTTGATACTTCCCATCCGTTCTTGTATTGGGTTTGTGTGGAAAGGTTTTGGTAGTGGGGAGGGCTACAGGGGTGGCTTCTGTAAGAAGGTGCTGGAAGCTTCCCCTATGTCTGATAGAGCCAATGCTAGCCGGCTCCAAGATGGACTTGCCACTGGCCAAGGCTGAGCCCATCAACAATGGTGGTAGCACCTCTGGGATAACATATTTAGGAAGGGGAAAAAACCTGTGCAACAGCAATTGCAGCTGGGAGAGAGGAGTGAGAATATGTGAGAGAAACAGCTCTGCAGACACCAAGGTCAGTGAAGAAGGCGGGGAAGGAGATGTTCCAGGCACCAGAGCAGAGCTTCCCCTGCAGCCCGTGGTGAAGACTATGGTGAGGCAGGCTGTCCCCCTCCACCCCATGGGGGTCCATGGTGGAGCAGATATCCACCTGCAGCCCTTGCAGGACCCCATGCCGGAGCAGGTGGATGCCCAAAGGAGGCTGTGAACCTATGACAATCCTGTGCTGGAGCAGGCTTCTGGCAGGACCTGTGGCTCCATGGAAAGAGAAGCCCACGCTGGACTTTGCTGGCAGGACTTGTGACCCCGTGGGGAACCCATGCTGGAACAGTCTGTTCCTGAAAGACTGCACCCTATGGAAGAGACCCACGCTGGAGCAGTTCATGAAGAACTGCAGCCTGTGGGAAGGACTCACGTTGGAGAAGTTCATGAAGACGTGTCTCCCGTGGGAAGGATCCCATGCTGGAGCAGGGGAAGCATATGAGGAGTGCTTTGAGGAGGAGGAAGGAGTAGCAGAAGCAACGTTGATGAACTGACTGCAACCTCCATCTGCTGTCCCCCTGTGCCACTTAGAGGGAAGAGGTAGAGAAAATCGGGAATAAAGTTAAGCCCAGGAAGAAGGGAGGAGTGGGGGTAAGGTGTTAAGATTTGGTTTTGTTTCTTGTTATCCTACTCTGATTTGATTATTAATAAATTAAATTAATCTTCCCTAAATCGAGTCTGTTTTGCCTGTGATGGTAACTGGTGGGTGATCTCACTGTCCTTATCTCGACCCACAAGCCTTTTGTTACATTTTCCCTTCCCTGTCCAGTTGAGGAGAGGAGCGATAGAGTGGCTTTGATGGGCACCTGGCATCCAGCCAGGGCCAACCCACTGCAATTCTAAATACAATTTCCAGGCACCAGGAACCACAAGTGAATTCAATTTGTTGGTTTTGTAATTAACAAATACCCACTGTTTTAATGGGACACAGCTAAATGTGCACATCCAAGTGCTCATCATCAATGATAGCACAGGGACAATCATGCTTTTGTGCCTGTTTTGGTAATGACAGTATCACTAGCGCTCACAGGAACCAGCTATCTATGCAGATCACTTTCCCCAGTCTCAGCCATGGTCACTGTGAGTGCATATAAAATACATAATTCTATCTACACAGCCTTGCAAGCCTGTCCTGTTCCTGTTTTTTTATGTATAAACCACTTTTATAATCTTTTTAATTCTTCTTCTTTTTTTAGCCTCAGTTTGCAGAGGTTTAATGTGACTAAACTGTTCAGCTTACAATCTTTCAACTTGAAATGTGTTTTAACTTTTTCTCTGATCTCTGATCAAGCAAATGGTGTCTGGATGTTCTCTACTTTTCTTCTTGTAGGTTTTCTAATGTAAAAAAAAAAAAAAAAAAGGACAATCGGCCATTTGCTTTTTGCAACTTTTCACCTATCTGGGTCCTCCACTTTGGATTTCATGAGTGACAGGGCCCTGTAATTTCTTTCTCTTATATAAGCAAGCCAGTTATGGGTATATAAGGTGCAGTTCGTCAGTTTTTTGAAGAATTCCTGATCCACAACTACAGAAGGCACAGCCAAGTGCATTTTGGCACGCTCTGAGAAATACAGGTTCTAAGTGTTTTTGACTTGCTGTGTTAGAGACCAGCCACGTTAGGAGTCTGCACTCTCACTCCAGTTGTGAGGGACGTGAACATGCGTGACATTTCCTTAGCAGAGTTCAGCAATGAGTGAGCTGTGCTCAGCCCTCCCTGCTTAATGCAGGGAAGCTTAATGCAAGTAGGAAGAAAGGACTGAAATTTTTACCCCGAATATATTTATTCTTGCAGAGTTTGTAAGCAAATGAAAATAACACTGTACACCAGGAAATGTTAGGAATATGTCTCACTGTTTTAAGATTGACATACAACATATATCTGAACCTTTAGGAGCTTCTAAGTACCACTATCTCATTTTCAGATTGATGGAAGAAAAGACCTGTATATAATTCATTTGTATGTTTGCTACAAGTGTTGGGGGGAAAAAAAATCCTCCATTCAAGTAGTTTTAGATAGATTTCCAGAGATTTATGTTTCTGAAACACTGTAATTAGTGACTGTGGTTGGAAAGACCAGCCAAATACGTTACCTTGATTTCCTGAATATTGCATCTTACACATGGATTATGATTCTTTTCAAGTGCAATAATTTCTTGTTACAGATGTAGATTAGAAATAATGTAGAGAATAAAGATACATAAGCACACATTTAAAACATTTTTATCGATACTAGGTCTTTTGTTTGAAAGATCTATAGGATCTTATTTTATCTGTATATATCCATTCTGCTAGACTAAAAGTTAAGGGATTTTTAACTTGATTGTAGATAACGCATTATAAGGTACAGGTCAGGAATATATGTAAGTACTCTTTTCGTGTTAACTGCTCTCTACTGATTTGCCACTGGGAATCAATCTGGCACATACAACTTCTAATAATTGTGTTATGCTGCAACTGTGCACCGAGCATCATAACCTTTTAGTAAAATTGGCCCAGGTTTTCACATTATATTTATGAGGTAAGCAGCAGGTCAAAAAATAGCATGCCACAGATGTGTGAAAGAGGTTGTGCTAGACAGAAATTTTTTACCTGCTAAATGCACAATCAGTGCTGTACAGCTAGCTATTGCTGGTTTTAGGCCTGTGGGCCTCACTAAAAGTTTGGTCTTGCAAAAGCTTGGGTTTTATTATTGTGAAAATCTGACGGATAAATTTTGCCAGATTCCATTTTATTTCTTGTGATTCATTCTGGATAAGAGAACCTCTTATAGTTCTGGATGCTTCTTACTAAACAATGGGCATTTCCAAATGGTGAATGATGGATTTTGTAGTGGAAATTAGGACAGAAAATAGGACTATGGGTTTTGCAACATCTAACATGCTGACCCAACTTACACTGCTTCATGAAAAAGCATTGGCGAAGGGGGAAATGGCTGTAAAATATTGGAAATATTAGTAAAAATTGCAAGTATTAGTAAAAATTGCAAAAGTCAATTTTGTCATACCAAGAAATTTAATGTATTAATGAAAGCCAGAAGTGGGCAAAGGCAGAACAATACCTGTATTTTAACCAAGAGGGTGAAGGCGGTACGTGTAGAGGAACAGAGAGTGATATTTCTAATGCAGAAGTTTTTATTCACTAAAGTCTTAAAGAGATTTTTGTAGGAAAGTGTAATTAAGAGCATGGATGTAAATGAAAATAATAAAATACAGTGTAGTTTTATTAAAAGTAGATTGTGTGAAACTAATTGAATTTTTTTTTTTTTTTTTATATAAGATAACTGATTTCTTTGGCGAGGTTAATGCACTGGACCTAAACTATCTTAATTAAAGTGTTTCCTACAGTGTTCCATAGTAAATGCCCATTAATGCCCATTAATATGGGTATGATGAGGGGGGAAGAAACTAAAAGGGGAACTGCAACAGCATATACTTAGGGGAGAATTATCAGCCTGGTGACTAGGGGTTTTCTTTAGGATATTGTGCTTTGTATGGTGATATCAAACTAAATAGTAGACGTGTAGGTGAAATACATGGACAATGCATACTGACTGCCACATTCCTGACAGCAAAATAAAGCAATGTAACATCTATAAAAGGGATAGGACAGGGAAGGGGGGCAGGGAATAAGAAGCCTTATTTGTGTGATGGCCTTCTTGTCCAGGCAGTGTGGTCCTGTGCAGAGGATGTTTAATGACCCTTTGCTCTGCCTGGTTGCGATTTGCATTCCCTTGCTCATGGGTGTCCCTTCAAGTGCTGCAGCACCTCCCAACTCATTTGTGCTCCCCTCCTAAACACAGAAACAGGATTTGAGTTGAAAGGGTCTCTGCCTACTCACACTAGCATGAACTGCACTCACAAGAAAAAAAATCCCCAAATTTAGACTCATTCACCCTTTGCTTCTTCTTCAGATATGAAAGTAATGTTTTACATCTGCTTCTCACCTTCAGATTTACAGGAGAAGTGGGGGTGCCTGCACTCCCAACTCGAGTGGTGGGGCAGACCTGGCACTGGGTCACACCTCCCTTGTTCAGGCAGTCAGGGAGCAGCACTGGTACCAGTGCCTCTCAGGCAGAAATCCTCAAAAAATACTCTACTTAAGAAGAAAAAACCTGGCTGGAAATCTCAGGGTGAAAAGTGTAGGCATGTGGTAGTCAAGTGTTGCTGTTATCATCATATGGGAAGTATAGGACAACCTTGTAGATGAGGAGTAGAAATGGCAACGAAATTTCAGAGCACAAAATGCGAAGTCATGCCCTCAGGCATTAACAGCAAGACTTTTCGATATTACCGAGGGGCTCATCAAGTGCAGTGATGATGAAGTATAAGCATACTGGTCATGGGATGACTAAGAATCGCTATGTTGATGCAACTGTGGAAAAAATTAATGCAGGAGGTAAGACGTTTTAAATAGACACAGCTACATACCGGTAGCAGTCTACAAAGCAGAATCTCATTGTACTGTTCTGTCCGGTTCTGGTCACTTGTATTCAAAGGATTTAAACCAGAAGTACAAAGGTCTAAAATATTAGGAAAGTTTTGAGTCCCTCATCCTCTGTGTTGAGGATGAGGGATTAAAAACAGGTTGTCATGCCTAACCTACAAAACCAGAGACTGGTGGTGGGGAACAGCATATCTTCATTCTGTATACTTTTGGGAGGTCCAACTGTTTAAATGAAAAGATAGCACAGGTGCAAGGTAGACAGTTATGAACTTGCCATAACTATGTTAAAACTAGAAATGAAAGTATTCTAACCATCAGATGGTTACTTTCCTTTCACAAAGGGAAGTGGAACCATAATAGTTTCAAGACAGACTTTGAAAGTTTCATGGAAATTAATCTATGCCACAATAGCAGTGATCTTTGAGTTATCTTGTGGTACATGGAGAAAATCAGATCCTTCAACCTAAGCACCTAAAACCATCTCAGATGCTCTATATTATCAACTGAATCTGCATGAGACTGACATATAACACAGCGGAGTTCCTCATGCTTTCCATATGGCAACTGGAACCCCTCAGGGTACTAGAGGGCAGCTAAATCACTCTGAGGACATTTTGGCACATTTTTTCCACTGGATGGATGGATTTGCTGGTATCCTTACAGCATTTTGAAAATAAACTTGATCACAGATTATTTTCTTTGAGCCGTATTTACTCTACAGATGTTTCTGGTTCCCCATGGCGAGCAAAAAGGGAGTTCTCTCCTTCTCATTTTCTTTTTCTCTCTCTCTTCCTCTCCCCCTTGCCTGCCTACCTGCCCTCCATTTCCCAATACTGAGTTTTGTTTCCAGGAGGATATGTTTTTCCTCATTTGCATCAGAAATTGATCTTGGACAGAGGCAGTGTATTGGTATTCATAAAAGTGTTAAAAATCTCTCAGGGTTTGAGTAAGATTTCAAGACAAGGAGGAATCTGTTCTCAAATACAGTTAGTTGGGCCCTTTGGAATTTCTCCAGCTTTCTTTGAAGCACAATGCTTCATCTACTTTCTGCCTCACATGGGAAATTGGTTATTCTGGGCACCTAGGAAAATTGTATTATTTTTTCTCATTTCCTTTGCCAGACACATTCTGGTCATTCTTGTAGTTTTTTGTTTGTTGTTGTTGATGATCTAAATATCATGCTAAGAAAAACCTTTGCATGTGGGGAGCAAGCAAGATGCACATTCTTACGGCACTTCAGGAAGGTGCCTGCAGACCACTGGACTCAATGTCCAGGTAGTTTATACTAGTCTGTGATTCCAGCTTTGGAGTCTTTGTGACCCAAAGCCTAATTCCTCATGACTTTTATTATTTAGTAGTATTCATGGTGACTTTGGTATATTTGTTACCTCTGCTGTTGAGGGGTTTTTTAATGTGGAAAACAACTGCACAGCATTCAAATCACTTCCTAGTCTTGTATGCATCCTAGTGATGTGTACAACTTGACATTTTCCGAGTCCAGATGTCCATCTTCCTGGATGATGCTCTCAGCATTGACATAAAGGTATTCCTTTCTCTTCTTTGACCTCGTTGTCAGATGTCTGTATCTGTGTCTCAGGATCACATAGGCTCTGCTACACCCTGTCAATGTCAGCCTCTTGTTTCATATAATGTTTCATTCATTGGATCCTGCCCGATGTCAATATGTTAGAGAAATTCATCAAAAGAATGTAACTCACATAATGCATCCAAAGCCTGAGCCCAGAAAGGTTTAGGCCTGGGAAATTTGTGGAGGAAAAGATATCAGACTATAGTGCCCAGCGACTGAAACTTCTGAGACCTTGATTTATTAAAGTGTCTTCTGCCCCTTTACATTATTAATGCCCAGTTTTCCATATCCAGGAGCTGTGAAGAGCAAATGCAAAGGACATGTCTTTTCCTGTCCTTCTGTTCCTGCCTTAGTCCCTATGGTTCGGGAATAGAAAGGGTTGTCTCCCACTTTCAAGTCAGCCATTTCCCACATAACTGTTCCATGACACAAGCACATTTAGTGGGAGTTACGCAAATAGATGGATCATATCTGAAATGCAATTGTCTAAACCACAGCAATGTATGTCTCATTGATAGAACACTTCATTTGGATGATTGCGAATGCAGTTTCTGAATCAAAACTAAGTATTACAGCATCTTTAATACAAAGTGTAGTTACACGTTTCATCATGAGTGCACAGAGGTTATGTAAGCTGTATGTTTATGTTCCAGCATGCTATATTTTGGATTTACTTCCATATTAATAAAAATTAGAATATAGCAATATGACCACCTCCAAGCTGAGTCTAAAACTGATACAGATTGGGTTTGCTTGTAGAGTTTATGCTCTTGCATTAGTGTTGAAAGAACTAACATGGGATGATTTGTAACTGTGAAAAATAACATTACCAAATACAATAGATATAAGCTGGTTCTACATATGGTCAGCTGGCAAGAGGGAAAAATATAATGATAGTGGGTATTATTTCTTTGACTTTTGAATTACTGTTTTTCAATAATTCTAAATTTGTCAAAACACCAAAGACAGGAAATTTATAAGTTCAGATACTTTGTTCACACAATAATTGTGTGGAAATTACATTGGAAAGTACACTGTGAGATTTGTTGATTTGTGAAAACAGACTTCATAAAATTCTAGTTTGCCCACAGTACTGGAAATTATACTGGAATAACCTTATTCTCCTTTCCATACTTCTGCTTGCAGAAGAATTGAAAAGGCTCAGAAATCAATGGAATATACCAAATTATCATTTTAAAGAAATGTGCAGTTCTCATTCAAGCAGAAATTGAGTGGGTCTTGTTAGTCAGGTCTATCATTCCGTCCTTTTTCATACCATCATGTACGTAATGTATGTTTTTGAGCCCTTTCTGATATCAAGTGAAGCAGAATTGACTATAATAAGCTTTAATTCTGTTATAACTGTCTTTAATTTCCCTTCCTTCGCTCCCTTGTGTCCTGATGGGATGCATCCGCGAGTGCAGAGAGAGCTGGCAGAAGTCATTGCTAGGCTGCTCTCCATTATCTGTGAAAGGTCCTGGAGAACAGACGAGGTGCCTGAAGACTGAAGGAAAGCCAATGTCTCTCCAGTCTTCAAAAAGGGCAAGAAGGAAGACCCAGGAAACTACAGGCCAGTCAGCCTCACCTCCATCCCTGGAAAGATGATAGAACAATTTGTTCTGGGTGTCATCTCAAAGCATCTGGAGGAAAAGAAGGTTATCAGAAGTAGCCAACATGGATTCACCAAGGGGAAGTCATGTCTGACATCTGATAACCTTCTATG
>VYXH01009678.1:96426-142407 GCA_013397275.1 Burhinus bistriatus | reverse complement strand
GGTGGTGCTCAGTGATAGGACAAGAGGTAATGGGCACAAACTTGAACGTAGGAAGTTCCATCTAACCATGAGGAGGAACTTCTTTCCTTTGAGGGTGGCAGAGCACTGGAACCGGCTGTCCAGAGAGGTGGGGGAGTCTCCAGCTCTGGAGACATTCAAAACCCACGTGGACGCCATCCTGTGCAACGTGCTCTAGGTGTTCCTGCTCTGGCAGGGGGGTTGGACTAGGTGATCTCCAGCGGTCCCTTCCAACCCCTGTGATTCTGTGATTCCTTAACTTCCCTCTTGCAGAAACACCTCTAAGGAGGCTGCACCCTCCTTAACCCATTCAAGTTAATTTTCACTGAGATTAAAGTGTTGGGTTAAAATTTTACGTTTTTATCCCAAGATTATATCATAGACAACACATTATGACCGCTGCAAGTTTTAATAATAATGGAACATGACACATTCCAAACACCAGTATAATAATGTATTTTACCACTTACAGTTTCACTGTGATTTCAGATGCTACCAGGAAATTATCTTCAAAAGATCTTTCTACAAGGATCATGGTATTATTTGTTCCATAACTTAATACACAGTCCACATTTTTAAGGTCACTCTGTGGCACAAACAATACAATTTATGTATAATAAAATGTCTACTCCTTATTTTTCTTAATAATGAACTTAATAATGGGTAAAGAAAATTTTTGCTGTAGAGGCCAGAAGTATGATGTCAGCTAGTGTAAGCATTTTATTGGTATCCCATTTATTATACAAAGCTCTCCTGAATGACAGAAAAAAATGTCTAAGAAATAATGCATAATGATTCAGTTATGCAGCACAAAAGAAATAGTTTAGTTTTGACTAGTAACAATGTCACTAGGAAACAAGAAACATGCACGAACAGTGACTTTTTCGAACCTGCCAGACTTGGGAAAAAAATGTGATTTTGACTCTGTTTGCAAATAAAAAGAGTGATGGAAAAATCTGTAGCTTTCAGTATGGCCCACTCTAATGCTTCTGATTTGTAATACTGTTGTTGTAGCATTAAACTAATTCTGCTATATATTAAACTGATTTGTACCATTTGCAAAAGCCTGGTATATTCACAAAAAGTTATCACAGCCAGCAAATATAAGCCAAACCCAATATGAGTTTCCTAGACCTATTAATTTGCTGAGTAGGTTTGGAAGCTTTCCTAATTACTACTTAATGTTTTGCAAAAGTCATCAAAACCTCCTATTACAGCTGTAGAGTGCACGACTGGACAGATTTAATTCTAAGATACAAACTGAATGCGTAAATACATATTATTTCAGCCTACCTTTCTGTAAGACAATTGAAGGCTGCCAACTTTTTTTCAGTTTTGCAACATTTTTTGGCTTCCTTTGGTGTCTTTCTTTGTGCTAAGCCTGCATTTAAAAAGGACATCTATCATTGATCTTTACAGCTGGTTTTATTAAGATTTCAGAAGATTACCCAATAGTATTATTCACATGTATTTATTAGCTTTCAAAGATCCAGAATTTTTTTTTAAAACACTTGTGTTATCATACATCTGCATGAGCCAAAGGCTCACTGGCCAACTGGCAAAAGCCAGACAAATAAGAATAAAACAAACATGTAAAAGGAGAACTAAATGAAGTGATTTATGTGTTTGCTGTAATAAAATTCGCCTCAGACTCAGACTAACTAATTTTTGTCAACGTGTCCTATAATATTTCAGGCCTGTTTAAGATCTAAGGTGTTTTTTTCTTTAATGTTGTGGAAGAAATCATACTTGTTAGAAAAGAAATGTGGGATTTAGAGCTATGAATTGAAAAAATAAAGAAGTGGGAAACTCCTGTTATATTCTGCCCCAGTTTTTACTAGACTGCAACCTACAAGTTTATCAACAGCTAGGGAATTCTTTCAGCTGGGGAAGAAGTGCAGGCTAGGAGCAGGGAGATGTTATAGAGGGAAGCTGGTTTTACTTAAACTCGAATCTAAAGAGTTATATGTCTCTCCTTTCCTCATTTAGGAAATGTCACTGTGAACAGGGTTGAGGGTTAAAATAAATTAGAGTAGCAGTTATACAACCTGTGGACACATACACATCAATCCCAGCAGAAGCTGGAGCACTACAAGTTTGAAAATTTGACAAGTGATCAAAGGCACATCCTGGATATCAAAGCAACTGCAACCTTATGAGCCTTATAGAGCACCATCCAAATGGATCTCAAGGCATCCCTGTGTAATCCTAATGAAGCCCTCTTACATTTGCGCAGTACTCTCCTTTCCATGGAGGAAAATTAATGTGGTAGAGATTCCCTACTTTATAATTTAACATAATGAGTTAATAGAGCTATGCTAATTTACACAAGTTGTGCTTCTGGCCATAGACTTTATATAAATATGCCAGTAAGTGTAAGGATGAGGCAACCATTTTCCCTCAGACATACACATATGCTCCCCTTTAAATTCAGCATGTGTATCATGAGTGCTACAGAAGACAGGATTTCACCTTTAAGCACTGACACATGTAAGTACATGTACACACAGATACAACCAAGTCTTTTTACCCTCAGCTTTGAAATTTCTGCAGCTTTGTAATAATTACAGCTCGAGTGAGGGAAAAGCAGGAAAAATATCCTGGTTCATGAACTTTCTTCTGAGCTCTAATCCTGATGTTTACAAGTGTGTTTCCTAGTAGAAGGTAAAGCCTAGGGCTTCTACCATGATCTTTTCATGAAAACAGTGGAAGGTAGCTCTTGTAAAAGGTGTGGCAGTGGATCTGAGGTGAATAAATTTTTATCAAGTTTTGCTTGTTTTTTAAAATGTGTTGCTTTTGTACAGTAAAATTCAAAGAGCATTTATTATATCATTATGAAATTCTTCAGCATTTGACAAAAAATCCAAAAGCATAATTGCTTTTGGAAAAAAGATGTATAATAGACCATTATAAATGGATTATTTCTGTCATTAACGAGAATTGTTATGCATTCTTCAATGAGCAAACATACTGGAAGAATGGAATTTGATAGTGAAAGAACATTTGCTTAACAGTAATGCAGGTGTACATCCACAGAGAGATAGATACTTTATGTGATAATGTAGACAGAAGCATTTGAAGTCCATCTAAATGTCACACAAAGCATTTGAAAACACCTTTTTTTACGATAGTTGAAAGAAATCTTACAGCTCTTTCAGCTTTGCAATGTAGCTTTTTTTTTTTTCCTCCTTCATAATAAGTTAGATTACTCCCAGAACAGGATTTATACAGTTGCCAGCTGCTTCTCTACATTTTTCAGTCAACATTCAGTATTTAAGCCATGACTTGAATGGACCACCTCTCCAGTATTATGAATGGTAATTTAATCTCCATCCTCAATCAAGCATGAGCCCAGAAGCAAACGTTGCCAATTATGTTGAATTGTACCAAACTATGCATCATTTTCTTTCAGATGTTCTGTTGCTCATTGATTTAATTCTTACTTCTTTTGTCTTTGACATAAAAGAGAGCTTTTACTAAATTAACTGCTTTAAAATGGAAAAACCCCATATACGTATGGAGCAAAATACAGGTATTTCATTGAAACAAATAATTCAGCTATACTGCATAATATCTATCCTTTGTAGAAAAGAGACAGCTAGACCACGTTCCTGTAAATTCTAATGAGAGACAGGCAAGTGAAAGGAGTAAAATATTCTGATTTAAAATAGTCTTAATCTGTTTGTCTTTCAGTTTTATATACTTGGATTAAGGCAATCTAATTTCTCAAACACATTTTACTCACTGTCTAGCTAGTTCAGCAGTAAACCTGCATTGTTTACTTTTCTAAGTTATTTGAGTGTGATATACTTAGGTACCTGATAAACTTTTTTCAAAAGATTTGGCATTAGATTCAAATTGAACCTTATGAATTCCCAGGTGTTGCCTGGGGTTGTACAAATTGTAAATTTTAAGGATGAAAAAGATTGAAAATTTTGTTTTCTGTGTCTACAGTGGTCCTTATTGAGGCAATGCACCCTTTCCTGTTAAGCTGATGCTACTCACTCCTCCAAAACATATTTATATACTTCATAAATGTATGGATTAATTTTATGCTCATTAGCTGTAGAGGTAAAGAACTGCAAGACTTCATCTTAAAAAGCTGAAAATGTATATAGTTAACTATCCTCAAGCAAATATCTACCACCACTGTTAAATGAATCTATGCTAGCCAGTACAGCATGGAGAAATTTGCCATCAAATCAATATTTCAAATACTGAAGTAATGTATCTTACTGTTTCAGCTGTTGAACAATTTTTTTTCTAGGATACCGGATGGCAATGTTATAATTCAAACCACAGTTTACAAGAATTTCTTGCAATGCTTGTATTTTCAGAAAGCAAAGACAGCCCATCTGTAATTATAGGTATTCAGGAATACAACTTTAGGAAAATCCACAGAAGCAAGAGCAATGGATCTTGTACCATAACAGCACAAACAAGCAAGATCAAAGCAACATCATGTTAGTTGAAATAACAAGACTTAATTGTCAAAGTCAGATGTGAGTCATCTTTTACATTGTAGTTCTCACTTTTTATCAGAGACTTCAAAAACAAATACCTGAAGCAGGCCACACAGGGCCAAGTCTTTTCACTAAGCTTAGATATAATAATCTTTTTATGGTCAGGATGTGCAAGGCATTGTCCTATGATAGACACGGCTGTTCCCTAATTTACATGTTATTCAACATATACTGAACCCATATAAATAATATGATCATAGCTAAGATCTTCAACTATGCAACTGCATATGAGTAAATAACTAATGAAACTTCCTTCCTTACTAGAAAACATTTTTTTTCTTTTTAAGGGATAGTAGTGCTCTATGAGTCTTTATTTTTTCTTTTAAGAATTTCCCCTCCATTAAAGACTGTTAAGCCCCAGAAACTGGATCAGTAACACAGCAGACTCAGTAACAGTAAATTAAGTACTGTAAGCTTACATCAGACTAATTAGTCTGAGGGATAAAATATAGGGAAAAACTTTTCAGGTTGCTTTGTGAAAGGCAGTTTGCTTAATTAAGCCAACCACTAATTGTTAAATATTTTTCAGGCATTAACAGAGTTACGCTGACTGTAATTAAATTTTGATTTTAGTAGTATTTGCAGGGATTAAAGTCACAATCTGCTGAGGCACTGAGGTTAGTTAATATGCACTTCACTGCCACAGCTGTCCTCCATTACATTACAAAGGACAGGAAAAGAGACAGCAGAATAGGGTGAAGTAATGAGAAAGCTATTCATTCATTTGAACCAGCTCCACACTGTACAGTCTTCTACAAATGGATCTGATCTGCATAACACAAAACTAGGCATTAAAGCCGATTTAATTTGATACAATAAAGGACAGCCTAAGCTCTAAATGCATTCTTATTTTTATACTTAAGCACTATGCAATGTATCAAAAAATATAATCATGTGATTATCATATGATTCCATTCAAGTGGTATTTCTTGACTTATTAACTCTACAGGAGTCCATAAGGATTGTAAACCAATTCCTTCTAAGCCCTTATTTGTCCCATGTGTGTGTGAATGAACTATTTACACTTCTAGACTGTGAATTTTTGTTCCCAGTAGAATATTTACTGGCAGTATCAATGTTTTGAAGGTATAAATTTGGCCTTCTTTTGCGTGTGAGTTGCATAAGGGTGCCATGCAGATGGAGCAGACAACCAAGACCTGAAGCATGCCGTAGCTGCAACAACAGGGAGAAACTGGTCTTGGTGTTCTTTTAGACCAACAGTATTTCACTCACAAGGATGTCCTTTTGTAAAGCTAATACTGGGCTGGGTTTGGGTTCAAGTGAATTCATCTTGCCAAGAAATGCCAAAGTCAGCAATTGTGCAAATCCGTACGAAATTATTCCTCTCCATCTCATGATGTACCTTATATGTTCTTTGTTGTATTAAATCCTTCCTCCTGGCATAGCCTCAGAACCTGCAGTCACTATTGCTACCTTCAACCTGGCCTTAAAATTGCCAGTAGTAGCTTATAAGAATAAGACCTAACCTCCCTCCCTTTTAAGAATCTGCTAGACAGTCTCTAGTTCTCTGACTGGGTGCCGATCAATCTCTCTACTCTTCTTGTGGATGTGGAGGGTCCTCGTGGGGAGAGGCTGCACGACTGGGATACAGCATTGTTATAGGTATGCCCTGATGTCTTTCTGGGAGGTAGAGGTCATGTCAGTTACCGTAAGGCCTTTATACTGACTGTAAAGCAACTGTCTGGCCATGCTTCAACCACTCCATGAGAGCAAAGGAGCCCTGTGGCTGTCAAAACATTCATCTTCATCTTTTTTCTTCCCATTTTCTCCTGGTTGTTGTTCCACTAATATTCCATCTTACTTCATTTTACTTTCCAGCACTGTCTCCTTAAAAGTTGCACATTGCCTAATTACCTCTAGCATCTACTCATCAATCCATTTCAGACTGAGTAGCTGGCTAAACCCTTAAAATGTAAACGTGCAGAAGTATGTTCTTCTTTACTATGGTGCTTAACGTAAAATTAATTATTCCATTTCAGGGTTTCAAAGGGGAGGCTTTTTTATAAATACTAGAGGGAACATTATCACAGAAAAATGTAAACTCCGAAGATATACAGTCATTCCCAAACATTCAAGGTAGGCTCTTTCAACAATCTTCCAAATGCAATTTCTGAATCATAGCATATTGAGAAATGGGGTTTTTTGCTATTTCCTGTAGTCCTAATGGGTCTCATTTTCTTCACCAGCTAATTTGTTTTACCCCTGAATTTAGGAAGGAACACTGCATTTATATCATATGGACTTGTTGTATTAGGACTAGATGTTGCCAGCAATCCTGTTTGTACACATTATCACAAATATCATGTTGTGTTTCAGCTAAGTAGCTGAAGAATTACTGGTGTGAATAAATCTATAGATGCAGATAATTTTTTGCGGAATCAAGGCCTGACACTGGACACGGGAAGCCACAAATTCAGTAATATTGCCATGCTTTCAAACAAAAGGGAAAGTTGAAAAGAAATAGTAGTGATTAAATTCCTTGTTCGAACAATTTCTGATAATTATAGTAAGGATCATGGGAATTTTTCCAGAAAACATGAGACAGGAACAGATTTTTGTTTGAATACATTATATTTCAAAGTTTTCTCAAGTACAAAGGTCTTTCTTTAAAGAGGATCTTTTCACTAGCTATCTAACAAGTCATATTGAAGACAAACGAATATTAGAGAATATAACTCATACCAGAACTATATAACATAGGTAAATGAACAATAAAAATGATAAATTGGGCAATAGAAAAGATTACAGAAATAATGCTTTCACATATTGGGCATTCATTAAGTTGACTTTCCAGGGTAATTACTTTAACATTTCTGCCTCTGATTCAGCACAGACTTTCGGATCATTAAACTAGATAGTAAATATTACAGGGTTTCAGGACCTGCACTTGCAGACCTCTTTCCTGGAAATTCAAGAGCCATTCAAAGCCTTTGCTCAAGGTTGGGTCTCTTCTGTAGGTCCAAATATTCTGGACTGGAAACTGAATTCACCAAGCATATTTTTCTTTCTCAAAAACTGTTATTTTTGAGCAGACTAGTAATCTTCATTCTTGTGTACAGACTGAATTAATTTTAAATAATATAGTAAAAGTAGTAATGAATTAACATAAAAGTATGATCTATATTTATACTGTTATTTGTATGCATTCTAGTAATAGCTTAACGCCTAAAGTAAGGATTGGTTAAAACAGATAATTCCAAAGCCACCTGGAATTGTTAGTAATTCTGAATGTTTGTGGAGTTAGAATTTGCTATTAAATGCATATGGTTAATAAATATCTTTTAACATTTTCTCTGGAAAACTATGAAGTTCTGAGTAGTTCCCCTGTAGCTGTGACTCCATTTTCCTTAATGCAGCTGCCAACTTTACTGACTCATCCAACTTAAACTGGAAGTTGTGTTCTGTAAGGACTTTAGATGTTTACACACACAAATTTAGTTTGTGGAAAGCATTCTTCCAATTTTTAGTATCTGGCAGACTGAAACAAGAGAATTTATGCAATCTTAAAGTTGTATTATTTATTTATTTCTCTCTTAATTTACCGTATATATATATATATATAAAGAGAGAGAAAAAACTATACCACTCTTGGGATAAGGTTTTTTTCCTTTGGCCAAAACTACGGAATAACACATACCAGACGGAGACATGTTTATTGGGACTTTTCAGCTGGATTTACCTGTCTAATAGGCAGGATATTCAGGAAAAGTTTGGCTAAGGACGTGAAATTTAGAATTTTTCTCTATAAACCAATAAAGCAGTGTACATTACATTTTCCCTGTCAATGAGGTGTTTTAAAATTTCCTAATCTAAGGACACTGATGCTGATGTGGCAGCCTGATGTTGCCTCCTAAAAAGATGTATTTTAACATGGTGCTACTTACCACAGGGTACAATTGTTTTCTAAAGTGACAAATGAATACCAAGACACCTGAGCTCAAGGTGTTGTCTCAGATTACAACAACTCTGGTCTGGAGAACAGAACAGGCACCTGTTTGTTAAAACTGTTAATATAATCTTTAAAATTTAACAAGGCTTAACTGGCAGAATAACTGCTGTTTCTTACTAAGGCTCTGATTCACAAAAGCGTTAAATGTTTTGAAATAAGAGAGACCTGATAATGTCCAAAGGACAGTTGGAAAGCCTAAAAGCTGAGCAGATACTTAGATTTTTTGTGAGATTGAGACTTCAAGGCCCAGTTACAGCACTGAAGAGCAGATTTATATGGAAATATAGGGGAAGTGAATAAAAGAACTAAAGTCTTTCAGTAGTACCATGGAATGTATCATTCTCTTCTCGTAACTGTATTATGCTCCTACATAATTCATCTCCCAGTCCAAATCAAAGCATATTCCTGCTCAGATCCCTGATCATAAATAAAAAGTTAGCATATTAATATATTTCTGTAGGGTTAAGTAACCCCTTTTCAGTCACATTAATTAGCAAGTGATTCTTCTATTGATTTACTTTTAGAATTGCTTTCTCTTTTCTCCTCTCAATTTCATTAAATCAAAAATATATCTTATCAAGATTGAAAATTTCCAGTTCAGTACAACATTTTTGACGTCTTCTTCTATAGCTTAGCCTTTTCTTCTTTTCAAAGCTATTTAATTCTCAGTAACTATATCTTCCTGCATCTGAAAGGAAGTTTTCAGACTGACTTGCAGTATTAATGTGTGGTAAAGTAGTGCTTTTGATGATATAACTTTATATCACACGATGAAGCTAGCATGTTTCAACAAGTTAGCAGTCCTCAGCTGAAAACTATCATAGATCACATGAAATATAGTAAGTGAACAAGTGCAACGATGTTTTTCACAACAAAGGCAAGGAAAGACAAAGTGTGCTGGTATCATTTTGAATGTGAAGAGGCCATTCACTGCCATTTATTGTTGCCTGAAAGAAGAACGTAAGCTGAAGCACTGCAATTCTGTGTTCCTCAATCGTGTTTCCAGCGACATTTCTCTCATTGACAGTGCCAGCTTCAACACTTGTCTAGTCACTTTTTCCTACCTAAAAAACTTCTTGTTCACGACATACCCCTACAAAAAAGCACAGCTGAGAAAGTACTATGTTGAAAATGATCTGACAAGAAGATGCAGAGGACAAGGAAAAGGGAGTACTACTTTCAGTAGTAACAGCTTAGGGGAAATGTCAATAAGATTACAGTCTCAGAGTGGGTAAAAATGAAAAAAATTAGCCTATAAGTGAGCAATTAATTTTCATTATGTCTATTCTACTATTAAAGCTTCAGCTGACATGCTCTTTGTGACATATCTCTATGTATATATTAAAGAATAGCATTTATAATGTCTGCAAAGGAATATTCCATTTCATAGCGCCATAGTCACAGCAGAAGAGTAATTTAATTCCAACGTCTGCATAGACAAAGTAATGGCAGCTATGGTAAAAATGTATAATCAGATCACAGATATTTGCAAGACTTCAGTATAGGCTAAGCAGGTCTTTGTCAGGAGTCCTGTATTTTTTCATGTATAATCATCGCTGCTCGCTTAAGCTCCTGTACTACTACAACAGTGGTCACCAAGCCTTCCACTCTGAAGAAGAAATATGTGAAGCTAGGCATTATGCCCTGCTTTTACACCCTTAGTCCCATCATTTCTGTTTGCTCTCAGTCAAAGGCAACTACTGAAAGAGTAACATATTGCTGTATCCCTCTTTCATGATGTGGGGGTTTATTTCATTTTCGACTATTTCACCTTTCCTCACTCCCTTTTGTTACATGTCTAGTAGGAAAAATATATCAACCTGCCTTTAACTTCAGTGGCTGTTAAAATAAAGTTGGACCTTGTAAAATCATGGTGAAAAAATAATTTCTTCTAAATCAAGACCTATTCCCCAAGTCACCACAACCAGACTGGGTGTAACTATGTTGTATTTTTTTACAGATTTCCATGTAAAGAAAAAAAAAAAAAAAAAGGAAATTATCCAAAACATTTACTTGTATATGTAAAATGCAGGTACATAATGGTTCAAGTCTCATAACAGAAATAATTCCCCTGGCTGTTCCTTCATGCAATGTAGATGGCTTATTTGGCCAAACCCATGAGTTATGCAGAGCAGAATGTATACCATAACATGATGCTTCATGTCCTCTCATGTCTATCCTGATGAACAATGAAATAGTCAAAAATTTAAAGTATTTTCTCTATTTTGATCACCAGTGTAGAATTCAGTCCTCCTATCTCAAGCACTATGTAGGTACCTAATGAAGCAGTCTTCCTAACAAGAATTCTGTAAAAATCAGTGAAGAGACATGTTTCTGGAGAGACATGTTTCTGAATGGCACCAGAAAGAGATCTGCTGTGACCAGTTTAACCTCCCAAACTCCTTAGCTGAAGAAGACAGATTCTCTATCAAGGAGCTTCCAAGATGTTCAGCATCTTTTCTATGAGTAGAGAGGGAATTAGGGACTTCCTTTAAGGGAACTGCTTCCCTGTGCAGGTGAATGGGTCCCATATGTCTTACATGATATCAGTCTCTCTGCATGTTTTTCTAGGGTAATTGAAGTAGGCAGACAGGTTTTCATGTTTAAGCCCTTCCCTTGGAAACAAGAAAGCTTGGAAAAGCCAAAAGCTGAGATTCTGCTTAACAACAGAGAAACTTGTTTACATCCCACTCCTCGTTACTCCCTCATATCCATGCATCCGCCCCACCTTTGCTCACTCTCTGTGACTCATTTGTTCCCCTGAGAAGTAGGAAGCAACTTCAGATTTAAGGCATAAAAATAATATCCTTTCATAAAGATTTAGATGAGCAAAATTATAAGTATTTAAAACACTGAAGAGTAGAGGGAAACACCCTTTGACTCTAGAATAATTGTAAGATCAACATAGGAATATATATAGATTTTTTAACCATTAAACCTTAAAAGCTGTTGTTCATTGTGTTGCTCCAGCAACAACAATCTGATGAAAAAGGGGAAAACTGCCAGGCACAATCAAGGTGTGCAAAAAGAGAGAAAAGTGGAAGAATGCTCAAATTTACGTCAAAGAAATCATACTCAACTGGTATAGTTTTGTGTTGCTCTGAAGTCCATTGTCACTGAGATATGGCCATTCACTCTATTTTAAAAATGAATTAGGAATCTCAGAAAATGATTTGCTGGAGCATAACACATATTTTCCCCTTTAAAATACTGTAAGGGGAAAAAAAAAATGAGACAGCAGGCTACTGAATGTTCTTGGTGCAGCGTGCTCTGTCTCTCCAAAGTATAGCATGAGTAATGCAAGGTTACTGCAGTAAGTACACATTTCTTATTGGATATCAAAGAAAATAGGTGTGTAAAATCCATGTAATTTGATAGCACATACATCACCACTGCCCCTGGGAGTACTGAATCATAAAGCTACATATTTAGCACAGTAAAAGAATATTCCTCATCTTTTCTCTGAGAAAATTCTATGGAAATGTGTGGGGGATGGGAGTGGAAGCTTATAAATCAAGGATAAAAACAACACGCAAACTGTAAAGTTGCTGCAGAGACACAATGTATATGCTTTTTTTTATTCTATGACATTTTATTTTAAGTGCCCCTCTCCCCCCATTGTTTTTAATACCAGTGTTAAATTACAGTAGCACTCTTATGGAAATACATGTGAGATTCACATGAATACCAAGTACATTCATTATGATCAGTGCTGAATTCCAAATGAGAATAGCTTCTCTTTTTTTTCTTCTCTGTGTTAACCTTCAAGGCAAGTCAACACATTTCAAACATCCTAGTCTGACTTTAATTTGGAAAACAGTCTTAAATATACCACTGCCAAGTCAGATCGACTCAAAGCTGTGAGGAATGAAGTCAAGGAGGAGGAGGGGAGGCAGGACTGCCACAGCAAGGAGACACTGTGAAAGAAAGAGAGGTGAAAATGAGAGCTAACATCAGCTCCCCCGGGGTCTGCTGTAATCAGCAGACAAATGGTCTATACTCGTGGCATGTATTCATTCTGCAGCAAGGGGCTGCCAACAACAGCCTTCCTATGTCTGTTTGGAAATACAGTACTAGCTTTCCCCTATTCAGATGCTTTGAAATAAAAAAGAACTGCTGACAAACACTGCTTTGGGCATTTGACACTGCTTTTTGATCTAGTTACTCAGACAGTGTAAAATGAACAAATTAGGAACCTACTACAAAAAAGTCTCAGTCCTAGCTTGGTAAAATGTCAGGGCTTATAAAATTAGGGCTGCTTTTTTGTGGATTTTTTCCTCTCTTTCCCTTAATTGTTTAAAACAAAAAAAAAGTCCCTTCCTATTTTTTTTATACTGGCAAATGTATGTTTTCTTCAGTGTCTGAATTGTCATTGTTTAGGTGCATGTCTGTGCATGAAAAGGACATTGATATCACACATACCAAATACATTTACATATTCACCATCTAGAAACATCTATCATTTGTGTAGCTCCTGTGTCCAGATATGTGCTCTGGATTGTGAAATGTGAAAACTTTCTTTCAAAATCTTTTACATATTTTTTTGCTTTCCCAGGACGATTCCACTGTTAATAAAGTTAACTTTTTCTTTAATGGAACAAAAATACTTTGTGTCAGTGAAATGCCCACAAACATAGCTTAACAATGAGCCTGGAGCAGCAGAACCGTTCTTTTTTTCAAGTACGTTATTTTTCAAATGTGCTTTTATAGTGATGTATTTTGTACTGGGCACTACTGAGCTCCTCTGTGGAGTGAAGTTATGTCACATACTTTGAGGCATGTTATGTGTGCTTATGTAAATATTGAAAAGCTGCTCCTTTGAAACCACATCTCATTTTAGAGAGTGAGGAAAATTAGGTAGACTGTTAACACAGAGCCAAAAGCAGACATCATACAATAGGCTCAAAGACTCATAATGAAATTAGGTTATTTTTTTTAATTCAGTGATCCAGATGGATTCATTGATGGAACAGCAAACCATTTCTGAGATCACTCTAATGTATAATTGCAGGATAGCAACTACTTATCCATTACATTCAGCTGTTCTGTCAGTGCTCTGAAGTTTAATTATCAGTCTGCCTGAGAAAATCCATTTTTCCCTCTCTTTCTGCAACAGCAAAATCAAATTTCAATCACAGTTTGCATTATAATACCTTATCATAAATCCACGGTTTAGGATGAATGATTATAGTCATAGGTGCCTACTGATGGAAAACATTTACAATGTGCAACTGTTCCCCAGTGATTCCAGCTCTGATGGAAGAACACATGCAAGTGTGGAAGTTCATCACCGTTTCCTGATCTGGCTGTGATAAAGAGTCAGACAGAAAACGGTCTGCTTTTCACCTGTGAGTATCCCACTTCTAAACAGCCTTAAAATCTCACAACAATGTAACCACAAAAGCACAAGGACTTTGCAAAAATGTTCCAAGCAAAGGGTCAATGGAGCCAGTGAATAAAAATTGTGTGATTTTAATGAATGAGATCCCGGCTGTGTCCCACCTGCTCGTTCTTTTGGATGATCAAGCCTGTGCTCACACATATGAACAACAGAAAGGAATTTGTTCTAGATGTGGTTTTTTATGTGGTGCATATGTATGAACAGTGCAGAGGAAGGGCAGAGCATGGGTTGTAGATCAAAGGAAACGTTTTTTCTTTCCAATTTTTTAGTGAATGCTGTGCCTTGAGTAGGTGCTGGATTGGCAGCCTCAGAGGCTGTGTTCCCACTCAGCGAGAGGAGAAGCACAGAGGACACAGTGGAAACAACAACTTCCCACGCCAAAGGTTTCTGCCCCAGATGGGAAGGACTGTGTTTACAATTGCCATGGCAGGCAGCCTCCATGACTCAGTATTTATTTGCCTTGTCCAGCTGTGGAGTAGGGCACTAATTGCTAAGGCAGAGTATAGCTTCTAAGGTCCTTCTCTTGCCTCTGTACATGTAGGAGATAGATAGATGAGAGAGACAGAGACAGACAGACAGACAGACAGACAGGTAGATAGANTTTCCGCTTCCGACCCTCCAACGGGGCAAGTAACAAAGTTGGCTGGCCTTGGTTGTTATAGCAATAAGTATAAGCAGGAGCCTCTCTGCATCCCATTCCTTGGCATCAACTACAAACATGGATCTTATCACCCTGAGAGTGAACAGTTTTCTGCACAACATGCTGCTAATTTCAGCAGTTAGAAGAGGCCTAGCTAAAAAGTAAAGTTACTGAACAAAATTGGTCCTGTTTTACATCAAACCAGGACATTCCACCCCTTATTCCATACCATTTGCATCTTGCTTAGAGCACTATTACATTTATCTATCAAATCTATACACACACATATATATCATATGTATATATATGATACACACAAACATTGTGTGTGTGTGTTTATTTTAGTACCTGAAGATAGCTCCTAGAAGCCACTACACCAGGCATGGACAACATAAAGTTAATATCAGATGTGTTTCGTAGCTAGGTCACCTATACATTTCAGTCCCTCTGGGAGCCCTGAAACATGCTGCCATAGCAGAGAAGATATACAGCAGAGATGTCAGGTTCTGCATTCATGGGTTTTCTTCAAATATGCACATGGTTTCAGAAACTTGGGTGCAATGGATCTTTGTGTCGATATGCTGTGCAAATCACTGTTAATAGGACTTTAGTGTTCTCATGATGTGTTTAGTACTTCAATAAATAAGGGGGCAGAGCAACTTATTTTGCACTATAAAATATATTTGTTCTGCTAGCTATATCACCAAAGTAAGCAAATGTTTTGTACATATTCTAGGAATAACATAAATCAGTTATAAGAACTGCTATAAAGAATGATGATGATTTCCAAATGATTACCAAGTACTTAATCAACTGAAGCAACAGATTGTGACTATTATCTGCTGCATTCTTTTGTGATCAGGTCACAAACGTGGCAATGGCCAGAAGCAGGCCAAGTCAGCCTGTAATTTATTCAGTAGCACATCCAAACTGCTGGATGCTCAAATTCAGAAGTGTGCAACACAGTCTGAAGGCAAAACATCAGAAAAGCATGCTGGCTTTATTCGAAGTAAACTGTTTCAGTGGTGTTTGAGGCAGTAGGGAAGTTGACTGTCTCAGGCTTGCCCAGCAATTTTATGCAGGTCATGGTGCACCACAACCTAACCATTCCTTGCTTCATTGTATCTTTGCTGTCTAGAGATGGCAGTCAGACATCCTGACAGCCTTCACTGACCATTAGAATAATTTCCTAATTTGCACCATGGATTGTGCATAGTGCTGTCTGAATACAGCTGTTATTGCTGGATAGAGTACCAACTGCCATGGCCATGCCACTGTTTCGGTCTCGTGCCTCTTTGCAGTCACCTACGAGAAGAAATTCTGCCATTTTTAAATCTCAGCAGAGAAGGTCTGTTATCAAAAACATGCCAGTCCCTTCCATGCAAAATGTAAATGGCAAATCACAGTCAAGTGCTATCACTGTAGAAAGGATCCCTTTGAGAACTGGTCTGTGAAGTGAAACCTGCAGATGACTTTGACTACAGCGTCTTCCTTGTATTTAAATTGTCCTGCTTGCTTCATTTATTCTGAACACATCTCCAGGGCAGCTGAGAACAAACCGATGAACAGGTCTGTGAATGCTGAGAATGCAGAAGGATTGACATTTTAAAGGTAAACATTGAGACTTTTCATCCAGAAGATGCAACAGCTGCTACAGATACTGATATAACTTCTGACAGATAGTGATGAGTGATATGTAATGTCAGTTCAAGATAAGAAGCTACAATTTACTTAAAAGCAATCCACTGAATGTGAACCATGAGGCTGGACCCAACTGCCCTGAGTCTCTTGTTCTGAAAAAATGACCTACTTAAATGCTAGGGATGACATCAAATACCCCGTTGAATATCAGGACAATGAATTTGTGATCAGGTCCTCCCGTCTATTATGGAGGCTGTTTTAAATTCAGAATTGCTGCTAAGGCAGTTGCTCAAGATATAGTTTGACAAGCAGGACCAGTTGGAGAACATTATACTCCAGCCAGGCCCCTGAATTCCTCTCATCTGCTATGAAAGGGACCCCCAAAGGCATTGTGGAGATGCTGTTGCTCCTCTGCCAGGTGAAGACGGGTCACATTTGTAAGTGTGTACAGAGCTCCAGAAACATCATGTGTCAGCGTTGACCTTGACAGTGGTTAAAGGGAGGCTCCAGGAGTCTATATCCTCATGCAGTGTAAACTTTACTGTAAATTTGAGAACTTTCTGTTACGGACTGGTGTCCAGCATGTGTAACCTTGACTAAGAGATTCCAGATCAGCTGCTGAATTACTTTTCTGTTATTACCAGAAGCAGTTAAGTTGCAAGGAGATTTGGTTTGGAGTAAGCCTCCAAATTTTCAAAAAGTTTAAAGCTTACTTAAATTTCCATGACAAAAGAGCCATATTGAAAGAAGGTGAGAACAACTCAATTTCTTGGTACTCCCATTCCAGCCAAATCCTACAATGCAGAAGCAAAGAAAGATGAAACAAAATAGAAAGAAAGTGAATTTAACTAATGCAAGCAATATAGCAATATTGCCCTTTAGTTCAGTTGCGTATTGCAACAAAGATTTTGGTAAGTTTTCATTTTATACCATACCTTTTTTCCCAGTCCTAATGAGTGTATAATCATATTCCTTTTCTCTAACTTTGTAAGATGCAGATGCCACACTATACAAAAACCAAGTGAAAATAAATAACGAGCCATAGAAGTTTTAAATCTCAGGTTGTTGTGATACAGCTGGGAGGCTGCTTTATCTTTTGAATCTAATACTTGCATTATTTACCTCTCATTTTATGGGTATTCAAATTTTTTTATTCTCTGTTAAACTTCATTTGACTCTGCCTAAGTTTGTTAGTTTGTGGTATTTTTACCAAAGTGTGGGTCAAAGGCCTAGAAAGATTTATTTATTATCAATGTGAACATAAATTAATAATTTAAAGAGGCTTATTTGAATACATAGTTTACTCAGTTCATGGGGTGTTTTCTTAACCTTTGACACCAATGTTTAACGTGAAGTATTTAATGAGAGCTTCCAAAAGGAGAACTGTCCACCAGTAGATGTCTTCGGCTTTAAAATATATGGGTTCAAGGGACAACAAAACTTACATAATAAGTAGTATTTTAAATCATTTCCCACTGCATGTTTTAGTGGGAAATTTCTTTTTTATGTTAATATTAGTCATTGCATAATATTTTCCAGGCTTCTGTGTCTGCTTCCCAAATGTTTGTGTTGAGAACAATAAATTTCTCTGATTCATGAGCAATATATGCTGATGCTGTCCTTTTATAAAAAGTCTTCAATTTATTATTCTTTCTGTTTCTGTGAAGTCTTCTATGAATGAACAACTCCACCACTCCAAAAAGTTTGTAGGAAGAGACAGATTTTGCCATGTCTTTTTTTATGTTTTTCTTATAAAAACCTAAATAATACTAATAAATATTTTAGTAATTAGAAGGTAATATTTCTATTGCTCCAAGGAGTTAAAAACATTTTTACTTTCCCTTGGGGGGCCTGTAGGTGGTGTCTACAAGGCTGCCCCGATATTTTGGTTTATTAATAGGGAATAAATAAGACTTCAGCAGCTGAAAGAAGAAAGCTGTTATCTGGAGGGAGCAATAATTTCAGGTCTGTCCTATTTTCTTTCTTTCAGTTTTGCTTACTTACTTCCTTGCTTTTCTCTTGCTTTCCCTATTTTATTTTTTTTTAATACTTACATCGCTGAGTCAAGGTCACAGAGCAGCTAGCACCATTAAGGCTTTTCAGTCTCATTTTGTGGTTCTTCCCTACCTCCACTCTTGACACTGATCAGTGCACCAAGTGTTTGGTTGTGAAACAACCATAATGGATTTTGAACCGAGTGCAGTCATGGGGATTTCTCCAGAGGACAAAATTAATTCTACACATGAGCCCCCCTCTCTCTCCCATTCCCCCTGCCTTTTGGCTGCATGCTTAGATTGATTCACTGGAAGAGTCATTTAAAAATACATTTGATAAAATAATATATTATTGCAGTGTCTCCTGTCAGTCATCCAATTAGATCATATCACATATAAATCTCATAACACAAAGAATTAGCGTTTTTTTAAGTAAACACACACTTTAGCATGAAGTGTAGATATTTTAATTGGGCTGTTTTTTATAAGCTCCAGCTTTAGAAGTAGATATTTGTATTCAAATATCAATAGTAGCACAGACTGCATGCTTTTCCCATCATATAAAATGAGTTACTTAAATTCATAGTTAAGTGGCCAGAGCTAAAAAATTCAGACTTAAACAATTATTTAAATATCAAACTCAGACTTGGTGATGGGAGGTTATTCTGAACACAATAGAATTACCCACGTGTAAAACTACTTACGTGAATAGGTGTTTTGCAGAACAAGAGGCTTCAGATTGATTCTGAACTACAGGAGTCAATAGTTTTGCAGTTCCAGTCCATGAGCTGGGGCACTGGAGCATTAGTCAGACAGTTTAAGCTATAGGTACTCTCATGTCAAGACCAGCAATTGTTGAACAGCTGTTTAACAGAAGTTAATTTTGCAATATACAGAATCCTACATACTATATATATATGTTGCATGCATGGTATATTTTGCGTGGGTACTTAACAAAAAATCACTAGAGTGGAAAACTGGAGAAAGAAATTAGGAAGCCACCAATGAGAGGTAATTCTAGGGAAATAATATTCCATCAAGGTCAGGGGAAGAGTCCCAATTCATAAGAATGTGGCTTTCTTGTTTGGTAAACCTGAGATTTCCTTATTTAGTAAATTAGAGGGCTTTGCCAGCTAAAGCCTCCTGAAATGGGATTAGACTGAAGTAGACAGCATTTTTAGATATATTGCTATTATGACTAAAGGGCGAATACTGTTGATAGGAGAAAAGAGGATCAGGACTGGAAATCAGCCACACCTTCTGACACCATGTAGATGGGGATTATATAAATATCCCTATATTGTTAGTTAGCAAAGCCTCATTTAAGAAGGACCACCAATAGGAAGGCAACCCCATCACTTCATAAATGTCTTTTTGCTTACAAGTAGAGCTCCATTATCAGCTGAAAAAAAATCAAACAAATCAGAAATTGCCCATCATTTCACAGAGGACACTGTCAACGTGAACACTGACTTATTAAAGCTGCTTGTAAGGTGCAGGAAGTAGAAAACTACGCTTGTAGGTGAGGAAGACTGTTGGAAAGGATCATTCCATTAAAAAATAAAGATTACCTCATCAAAGCAGAGGCAGCCCTGCAGTCGATAGCAAAGCCAGTGTCTCCTTCACAGTCCCATCAATTTCTTCTGATTTAATAATACTTTTTTGTCTCTTTTCTAATCAGGATGTATTAATTCCCAGAGGACAGTCAGAGCAATAAGGCAAGATAACACTCTTCCTTTCTCAGGAAGTTTCCTTAATGACAACTTAACTATACAGTCACGTAAATTCTTTATTCTTTTTTTCATGCATGCTCTTCATAAATAGACCACAGATTAAGAGCTCTGGAAAACAAATTCTTCACCTTTTCTACACAAGAAAAATAGTTGGCAGACATTTATAATGGAGCTTGAGCATCCTTCATCTCTAACTTGGAGTAATTGGTCCATTGGTCAGAAATTCAGTCTTCTTAGCTAAGACTGCACCAAAGATTGTCAGTTGTGAAGGTGCTTATCACTCTTGCCTCAAAGGAAACTGGCTTAAGCCACCAACTCATTTTGAGGAAGCGCAAACCCATCCTTAGATGGTAATGACTCTTGGTTCACTGCTGACTTAGATTTGAATCAAACCAGTGACCCAGAGTGAAAGGCTCCATAAACCCTTAGCAATTCACTGAGCCATTCAGGACTTCAGGGAGAAGGGGAGGGAGGAAAGGAGTCTCAAAAAAAGGCCTAACATTTGCAAAGGAATTACCAGGAGCATGCTAAGCTTTATCCTCTTGTACACTGGCAGAATTCACTACTCCAGACTCCATACATGTGATCTATAGGCACAGAAGGGTAGAATGCAATGACAAACATGAACATTACAAATAGATATGGATTGAAGCAAAATATATTTTTAAAAATTCTCCTTTGTTTCATGAGGCAAAGAATTTTCAAAGCAACGAAGAGATGCATTTGAAGGGTTTGAAATACTGAAATCCTAAAACTTTCATGTGAAAATAAAAGGAACTTTTCAAATATACCTACATATTTAGTTCACCATAATGCGTGGGCTATTAGATGGACTTCATTTTAGTGTTGACATTTGCCATTTATCTGAAGTAGAACATATGTGTGTGTGTGTGTGTGTATGCATATTTGTGTGTATGCATGCACACATGCCCACATACAGTTGTATCTAACCTACCACTGGAAACATAATCAGTGATTGTACTAACCTTGCAAATAATAGAAGTTATTACCACTTAGTAGTACGTAGTGTATGTTTTTACCATTAAGATGAACTATTTTTTTTCCTTCTTTTATTGATTCGCTACAATTATTATCAATTCCCTCTTAGATGTTGATTAATGTCTCTCTTTTATAGCAGTCAGTTCTTTTGTTGTTTCTTATTTTTCTAAATGATCTGTCATTGTAGGAGTTTGTATACAGTGACAGCAGTGTTTTGGTTTTTACCTCATTTTATCTAACCCCAGTATTTTCTATTCTCTTCACATAAGTTTTCTGAATTTCATTTAGGGAGTAAAGATTAATAAAGACATTTAGACTTTGAAATTTGATACTATTTTTAATTCCTGTATTTAACTATTTTTTTTTTTATGGCACTGCACTGGCTGACATAAAGTTGATGTTATCAGCATTTAATGTCTTTCTCAGATTTGGCTCTCTCTATTGAAAATTAATTCTCCAAATTTTTGGATTTCAAAACCTTGGGCTAGACTACCAAGATAATTGCTAAATTAATCAAACTTGCCAGGGTCTGTAGAAATACAGCTGTATTTCAGTTTTAGGGAAAGAAAATTAATAAAGTTATCCAAAAGATATATACATAAAGGATGTCTTTCACTGGTCATTAAGGTCTAAAAGGTTTAAAGTTCCATGTTTTCAATAGTAATCTTCAGCAGCAGCCTCTAAAAACTACAATTCTTGTTTTATGTCTGAGGTAACAAAGAAAATCAAACAATTCACTTGCTATTTATTCTAGTAAAAGTTAACTACTGACCTCCCTACCTATTCTATAGACTACTATTAACCTTGTCTGCAGGAGGGTGGTGATTTTAAGAATTATGATTGTTAATGGCCTTTGAATGCAGCAGTCTCAGACCACTTACTCCCCAGTGTACCACACGGCTCAGACTTTTCCAGATGGGAAAATGATAAGAAACAAGGAAGATAGCAGGTCATTCTTGAGGCAGCCTTGAGAAAATTGCTGCAAAATGAATCATGCAGGTCTGCAGTGCTTTACCCAGCATTTTTCTGTTTTAATTTATCAAGCCAAAGCTTGTTGACATGAAAGTGAATGAAATGATTGTGCAGTAGGTTTTAAGAAGCCAGCTTTAAAGTTTTGTATCTCCGCTCATCTGTAAATAAAGAGGATCCAGGAAATACTCTGCATACTGGTGCTCTCCATAATGTTTTATACTCATCTGTCACATGCTCAAATCCCATCATTAGTTTCAACTGTAAAATAAATAAAAAACTACATCCTTGAAATTTGCCAACAGTTTGTTTTATGCCTATTATCAATTAAATCAAGCTGATATTAGTGACATTTCCTCACCCGCTGTGTAGACCTATATTTACTTGTCTGTGTAGTCACAAAATCATAGAATGGTTTGGGTTGGAAGGGACCTTAAAGATCATCTAGTTCCAACACCCCTGCCATAGGCAAGGACACCTCCTACTAGACCAGGTTAGTCCAAGCCCCATCCAACTTGGCCTTGAACACTTCTATACAGACAAGATAGCTTTGTAATGGGAGGGGAGTACATTCAAATGAGCAAAGCATTACTGTATAGGAAATTTCATACCATAGTCCAAATCTCCAAGACAAGGGCAGGGGGGGAGGGGAAAGAAAGGTAGTTTTGCCCACAATCAGCCAGCCTTGGAAATCTTCCCTAAGTACTGGCAGCACAAGCTACATCTTGTCTTTGTGCAGGTAAGGTAAGGTATGTTCAGGAATCACGAGATTTAACAATATGCATTTCAAGCTGCTCTGTTTTGGTTTCTGTATTTGAGGCTTCCAGAGTTTAGTGTTTCAAATTTTGTGGCTCTGATAGCTAGAAACTTACTATTTATTGCAATGAATCTTGCTGTTTATTGTAATACTGCTTCATGGCTCCCAGTGGTGTAATAATGAGAACCACACTAAATGCTGTGTGACTCAGAATAGAACCACTGGAGAAGCAGTAACATAAAGCTCTGAACAATTTCCTCGGGGTTGGAAGAACAGATACATGTTTCACCTGCTTTTCCTCCATTCTCACCCTATTGCTTGCTGTCTTTGTAGAAACCAAGCAAAGCACTGAACAGAGGGAGAGATGCAGAGTACAGCCCCTTGCTGTATAGGTTATGCTGCTATTAGTGGTTGTGTCTGAGGCAAAAGAGTCATGACAGTGGCTTTAGGGAGGTCTGGACTGTATAGTACAAAGGTTGGTGAGATAACTTGTGCTTTACTTCATCTAGTATATAACATGAATACAGACAGTCTTGAACACCATGGGCATAAACTAGACTGACATGTGGATCCACACTGCTCCTGGTTGACCAAGGCAGGACAGAAGCAGTCCCTTATAACCTAGGTCAGTAGATTTGTAGTAGAGGGGAATTGGTTGGGAGGTAGCTATTATTAACTTTGACTTTATTTCTGATTATCCTGACTTGCTCAAAAAGAAAACTATGAAGTAGTTTATGAGCTCTTATGCAAACTGTTAAATAAAATCTTCGTCAAATTATAGTCCATATATTTAACACAAAAAAAAAAAAAAGACTGAAATTTCAGTGATACAGGCAAGACAATTATAGAAAAACCCCACTCCTGAAAACTTGTTCTAGATGTTTTATCACATCCCAGGTACTAATATATAACAAAATCCTTTTGCTTTTAGTGCTGTCACATTTGTGTGAGATGAAGGTTGTTGTCTCACCCACAGAGACGATAGGATGACACTTTAATTGGAAAGTGACATTGTTGAGAACATTTATGAATAATTTAGTATGTCCTCCCCACTCATCTTTTTATATGTTCTCCCAGTCATTATTTTATTTATTATTTATTAAGAACTGACATTGTGCAGAGAGCTGTACAGAATAAAGGAGAACACGAAGTCCTTGCCCTTGTGGATCTTACGCAGCAAGAAACATAGAAAGCTCTTTTCCACCCTGCTCATAAGATAGTAAACACATTCTGGCTATGTTCCAGACTTTTTCTCTCTTGGAGTGTTTCTTTGCTGACAAATATAATAATAGATTAATAATAAAAATATCTCAGCATGAGTGTTCTGTTAAGCTTGGCTGTTTTTAAGGTTCTTCTTACCCTCTGAGACCTTCATATCCTGCTCTAGTTTCCTTTTCCTCACAGAAATACACAGATCATCTTATCTTGTTGGATTGAAGTTAATAGAACCTGCCTGGGTTGACATCAGAGCATGTCAACAGAAATAATTCTGTCTTTCTTTACAGGGAGCTGAAGCTCGCTACCTTTTCCCAAAACAACGGTATTCGTTAATTGTTTGATTACTTTTTTTTGTCTCTCTTTTTCTTTTTTTTGGGGGGTCTTCATTTGCACATGCATATCAACTTGCTTCTGACAGGTTGGATTAAAAGGCTTTGCCTCTATATTTGGTTGCAGAACCCTGGCATTGCAGACCCTTGTCCTCTATTCAGGTCTGTAACGCAAATATACAAAGAAGCAATATAGATTCTTTGGGTGATTTGTACATGTAGTCGCTCACTGATGCATGACTGACTTGCTGATTTTTATTAATCTAGAAACAATTCTTATCCTATTACATCTATAACCTGTATTAACTTGTTGGACATGAAACATAGGACCAATCTTTGCTGTCAAAAGACAGACACAATCCTGCTTAGAATAATGTGTTTAAGACTAAGTAATTGCCTACAGCCTGATATGAGGCTTTTAATTCCTTTACTATTTTCTACTGAAAGACTTAATATATTTTAGCTTTCAGGACGTCTGCTTTTTAAGTATGTGATTTTTACCAGTTCACATTCAGAAAGTTTCTGATCACTCACAGAATATGTTGAAGATACACTGATAGTGTATGTCTTGGTGTAACAGGTGCACTTTCCTATAAGACATTTACTTTTAGAGCAGCTGATGCCTAAGGAAAAACATTTCATTAGAGTCGGCTACACTCATGAGTTCTGTCTGTATGCTGCATTTTTGTCCTTCAGTCATTACGTTTGGGTTTTATTCCCTGCTGGAAATCTGTCTCTCCTAGGGTATCACAGTATTTTCTACAGTAACTGTGATGTTATGTACATGAAGTTTGTGGAGGACTGAATGAGAATTTAAGCTGAATCACCAAACCATGCAAATTAGATTTAGTTCTGAGGGAAAAATAAACCTGAGGTAGGTACAACAATGAGTAGAAGACTATTTGACAACTGATTCTTTTGAACCTTCCATTATGAAAAGACAAAAAACTATTGTCGCCATTTTCACCCCAAATCCGGTATTGCACAAGTGTTAATATTTAAGGGGAAGCTAAATTATAGTTACAATTTTTACACAAAAAACATTCAGTTCTCCAACAGCAACAAATCAGTGATGAAGAGTAAGAAACAAGATGTTGGAAAGGGTGGAATTTGCAGGGCTCAGTGTAGTAGGCAGTCTCAGTGCAGTGAGAACAAGATGAATGCGCATGAAGCCTAATTATCTGAGAGTGAAAGGTCATCAAAATCAATTTGCGGCATGATGTACAAAGGTCGTTATCAGACTCAAATTTTCTATGCCCATTTAAAACACAATAAAAAATAAAGTGGTTGCTTTAATAACTATGATTAGTAAAGAAAAAAGGCATATCATTGAGCCATCTGTTTAAACATTTGTGCTACCTTAGTTTTTATTCCAAACATTGCAAATAACGAGAGGTGATTTTTTGGAAGGCAGTGTCCCTGAAAGAGAATCCATTCATTTTCAGGATCTATAACACCAACAGAAGTGAAAGCACCTCTCTAAAATTACAGTCCTTCAAAATCAATAGTGTAATATTTGTAATTTGTTTCTTTTTTATTACAGACTACTTCATTATTATTTTTATTTGATGTTTACGGAATGAGTTCGACTAGAATCCATCGTTTTCTTATCTGTGGTTAAATCGCTTACACAGGGGTACAGTCTGCCTGTTTTGTCTTGCCTGTTGTGCTTATAACATCTCAGTGGCAAAAAACCCCCTTGTGTAAGCAAACACAGATCTGTATAGGCAGCAGAGAAGATATCACAACAGCAATACCTAGACCTGAAAACATACTCAGAAATCTATTTATGCTGCTTCTGAAGGTAAATATAACTCATAGTACAATAGAAAAATTACCTGATCTGTCAGGAGAGGATGGCTGCCAGAGGGTTTTTATGAAGCTTTTTGTCAGTTAGGACGTCAGAGGTAAGGAGTCCATACAGGGAGCTGTCATCCTACAGGAACTAGTCGCTAGTCTGACCATGAGCACTCAAAAGGTGAATAAAGTTCTGAAAATTGTGCATTAATTCCCTTTTGTGTCTGCTTCCCTCTTTTTCTGACACATGGACTCTCCTTTCTCAATTGCCTATAAAGAAAAAACACTTGAAGTAGGTGAAGGACCCAGCTGGACTTGGGGTGGAGAGTGGCTGGTGTCCACTAATTAGATACATTTACAAAGAGAGAAATTTCCTCAGCTTTCCCACTTTGTCTGCATTGTGTTTTCCAGGGCATTGGAAGTTCACGTGAAAGGGAAGAAAATAAACTTCCTGCCCACATAGACAGCAAGCCTGCAAGTGCTGCCCTGTCACCAGCCCTTCGGCATGGGCCCTCCTTGTGCAGTCCGCGCAGGCTGCGCAGTGGCTGCATGCAGAGCCCACGGGAAGATCAAGAACACACCATTCTCACAGCCAGTCCTCTCTTCAGGAGCTTTCTAGACAAAATCTCTGATTTCTTGATATCTTATGTGTATTCTATATTACCTAGAAATGGGACCAAAACAGATACTGAGAAACCTGTTTCTTTCCCACACAATATGCAGCCTCTGAAACCATAAAGTTATTCAATATTGATATGTTAATACATGTTGTCATCACACTTCAAACCTTAAACAAAAGAAGCTCTTTCTGCCTGTAGTTTCTTCCTGTTTTCTTTAATCCTATGGCTCTTTAAATAGTTTGTTGTGGTTTTTTTTCAATATTCGGCTCAAAACTTGATGCCCTAATAAGATGCTGCTGTCATTTAATTAACATCTTTCTTGTTCTACAAATTAAAAAGAACCAAATTGTGCTTTGCATTCTTTCAAAGACATTTTCGTGAATGAGGTGACCACCACAGGACATTTCCCTTTGTGCTAGTCATGGAAATCTTCTTGCCAAGGAAATGAGATTCAGCATTGCTAACGGAAAGATAAAAATATTCAGTATTTATTTTACAATTTGCTAATGATGAAGCAGACTGAGAGGATGATTGGTTGAATGCACTTGGAATAATAATAAAGGGCAGGGCAGATGCTGAAAGATATTTTTCTTGTTTCTTCTTCTAATTGATGTTTGTTTCTCATGTCCTTTGTGTGCATTTCCTGAATTAGTGTGGCATTCTCTGAGGGTAAATCAAACTAATTTTCCCCTCCTGACAGCTGCATTCTTGATGATACTCAAGGAATAGTTCCAGCCTTGAAACTTGGCACCCGTGAAAGACTGTGCTGGACTCAACTGGTTCTAGCTCTCAGGTGGAGGTCGACTGCTCTGCCTTGGCAGCCAGAGACGCCTGTGGTGGGCTGCAGCTCTGGGCCATACAAAGTCTGCAGGTGCTGTGCCAGAACCAACATTAGGCTGTTCAGAGCCCGGCTTGGAGTACCAGGTCGTCACAGCAAACTCTGCTGACGTAATTACAAGTATGCTTGGAGCAGGTAGTGGTGAAACCACTGCGATGGACTTTGAGTTAGAGTCTCAGAGACAAACAAACAGCCAGACTGGGGGAAAAAAGTTGGCTGAGTGAACTCGATGAGAGCAAATGGGATATGATCTCACCCTCACTGATGCCATGAAAGGTGAGACTCCATGTTGGCTGACTATTAGAAAACAAGTGCAACAGTAATTTTTACATCACATTAAAGCTCTCTTTTTCACAGGTACTAGCTGTAGCTGTTACTAAGGAGTACTAATGAGTTACAGTACCTGTACCAAATAAGTATCATTTACAGGTCCTAGCAGTGTACCTAATTTCCCTTCCCATAGAGATCAATGGAAGTTTTGCCTCTGAATTTAAAGATTATTTCATTTCTGTTATTAACAAAACAATGCTATAACTCTTAAGTTTTGAGTGTCCAATTACAGACGCAGAAGAATGCAGTGGCCTAACTTTAATGATTCACTGCTGGACCAAGTTTCCCTTCTACACCTAACTCCTGCAGTAGCTGCTGATACACACATCTAGGTCCTGTTGACTGATCAGTACTCATCTCCTGCAGATCCATGTTTTGCAAGAGCCTTTGGGAAAAGCTGACCTGCAAGTCGCTGACTAGAGCTTTCCCTGGCAAGGAAGGCTATACAGATGTAGTTTGGGTGCAAAGAGGCTGATTATTCACTTCTCTGAAGGATACCATATGCTTACACTGTTAAGAGGCCCTAATTCCCTTTGTTGTGTGAATTTCTTTATTGGCAGTGTGCTTGGGCTTCATTGGATCACACAATACAGTTCCAAAAAACTTTTTGGGGGAAAGGTTTTCGTGCAATCTTGTGTTCCTCCTTACTTCTGTGTCTTGACATCTATTGAGGACTTTGGAAACAGGGAAATAATGCTTCATATTCAAGCATTATATTAAGTGTTTTATGAATAAAACATGAATTTGGTTAGCCCAGAAACATATACTGTTTAGCAGATTTTTTTTTTTTCCTGCCCACATCAAATACGTGGTATTTTCTTCAGGTTTTATAGTCTTGATAGCAGTCATCTTGCAGGGAATTTGGCCTTACCAATGCTTCACTGCCATTTTTCTCTTTGTGCTCTAATCATACAAATATGGTAAAAGTAATTAAATATTGCTTCAGCAAAATTACAGTCTCAAGAGGATGTTCTTGTAAATAAGCATTTCATTTCAACCACTTTAATTGTTAAAGTGGAGTTGAAAAGTGATCCCAGGTATTCCATAGAGCCAAAATGAAATCAGGAGGATCTTCATGATTGCAGCTCTGCAGACAAGCCACAAGATCAACAAGTATATTTGATGGACAGATGTAGCCTTCCATGTCACATAAAACTGAAGGCTTTAAATGACATTAATGAGACTACCTGGTTGTGGAACTCACTATTAGGAATTCATTTATTGTTCAGCTTTTAATTATTTTTACTGGCATCAGCCTCTCTGTAAGGCAAGATCAGTGAGGCACTAAGGGGTTTTTGGGAGACGTTACTGAGATGTTACTCTGGGCTTGAGGGGAGTTTTCATTGCCATGATGGATGGGCATCATAGGGCAAAAAATAAAGAACAAAAGGCATCACTAATTTGCTGCTGAGCTTACATGAAATGCTAACAGTTCCTTAAAAATACATGCCCAGAGCACTGAAGCCACACAGTGAAGCATTTAAAAGCAGGAAATGTAGAAGATCAGCTTTATGGAAATGACAACGATCAGTGCTTGGTCAACTTTAATTTGCCACCACTAGGGCAAGAACATAACAATTCAGTCATTAATGACAACGTTAAGAGGAATTTCTCAGTGAATATTATATAGTAACCTAATATTTAACCTCCATGAGATAGCCTGAATTCTCTAACCTCCTTTTTTTCCCTTTGTCTCCCATTTTAAAGATTTCCCTCACTCTATAGAAAATAAATTCTGAGTCTAATGAAACTACTTTTTACTAGCGTTTGATAATATTTTGTCTTTCCACTTCTTATCTGCTTACCAGAAGCTCTCTTTTTCTTGCCTCTGATACAAAGCTTGATTCAGCGTAGATCCCATAAGGTTTACAACCAATTCTGACAAAAACAAAGCATTCTGTAAATATTATCTTAAGGTTTTACATTTGTCTTCCTGTTTGAAGAGAAGTTAGGATTGCTAGTGTCCTTGCAGTAGAAGGACTTTTGTGAAGGCTAATTTAACTGGCTTGCTGCCTTTCAACTAAGGTCACTATGTTACTTTCTATATCCTGTTTTCTGGTCCATTTCAAGCTTCACATCAATTGTTGACATGGAGTTTGTTGATGAACGTGCCCTAAGAGGACCATAAACCAATTTGTGGAGCAAATAAGAAGGTTATGAAAGCAATGACATACCCAGTGATTTTCCACTCTCTGTCTCGTGTATGTATCTTAATTTCCAGATAGCTGAATCATAAAATTGAAAGAGTTAATAGCCTTCTTGTTCTTTGTGTTCCCCTCCCCCTTTCTGTTAAGTTTCGGTGGACTAGTTCAATAAAAGGAAAAAGGAACACTATTCACTAGAAAACAGTTATTTAGGTTCAATAATTTGTACTTTATGTCATATTATAATGGTGAGTGTAAATTTTCCTTTGAACCATGTTTTATTAACATTTTTTTTCCTCAGAGTTACATCAAAAGACTCTATAAATAAGTGATGTGCTCAGCCTGCCAGCTCTTACATGCATACCAATTACCTCTATTGGTTTCAGGACACGTAGTCAGTACTTTAAACAACCCAGATAATATTGCAAACTGAAATATTCAACATCTCCATCTTGGTATGCTGTCACCATGCAGAGAATGATTATAATTGGTAATCAGTTTCACTGCTGGTAAGTTGAGTGGCATGATGCATTTTATATCCATGCTTATGTCAAACTCAATTAGCATTCTAACACAGTGTATTTCAAAGACACAGACCTAATCTGAGGGAACAACGCAATTATTTTTTTGATGTTAAAAATTCTCAGTTCCATGAAGAGAAGAATTTGACACACAAATACATTTATTAATACTGTAGAATTTTCTAGTTTTGCCTGCTAGAGGAAGAGGGGATGAACATGTACCTTCCATCTCAAATTCCTGTCGTAAGTGGGGCATGCCAATGACATGAGAAACAGCAGTGAAATCAGAAATACAAAATGACAGAGATTTTTCTTTATGATTATATGCTGCTGTATCAAGGTATGATATGCATTATGATATGCTGAACTGAAAAAGAGCTTAATTCTTTTTAAAAAAACCATACTGATCTATTGAGACAATTTTTATTGATTGATTTATTTAATAGTCACGAGCATCACAGTGCTTTGTCAAATTCCACATGAACAAATGGAGAAAAAAAAATCATAAGGGGGAAGCTAATATATGTAACCTTTTTAGGAGAAATTAGGAAGTTGAAGAGGGCAGATAAAAGCTGCAACATTGTGGAATTCATCATCACTGAAAAATCTTGCCCCCACCCCGACATCTCTCTTATGGCTTATGCATTTCTCCTGTTATCCTTAACATCAGTTTGTAATAACGTAACTGCCTTCATAGCACAGAATGGAAGAGATAAAATACAGAAAACATCTTTTAAAAAAACAAACAAAAACCACAACTCTAGCTGATAGATATTGCACAACTTGTCGAGAGTAGTCCTGTTACACCCATGGTTAGTTTATTGTATTATGACACAGCTGGTCTCAACTTGCTGATCCATCGACACTGATGGAAGTGACAGCATTTTGCTGGCATGTCTTCTCCACATGGGCTCTTCTGTATGCAGCAGCTGCGGGGTCTTTATCACATAGGTATTCCATCAAGTGACCCGTGCTCTGAAGTTACAGAATCACAGAATACTTGAAGTTCAAAGATGTCATTTGGTCTAATCCCCCTGCTTAAGCAGAGTCAGCTAGAACAGAGCTTTTCAGTATCTCCAAAGAAGTTGCAGGAAGGAGAAACACCAAAACAAGCTGTTGGTTTGCTCTTCCTTCTTACAGCAAGTTTATGGCATTTGGAGGGCAGGGCAGGAAATACTGGAAAGCATGAAAATATAAATGCTCTGCTAAAAGGAAGATTCATAGTTCTGCAGCTCAGAAAATAAAAAGATTACAAGATCTATTTTGGGTTTTTTGAGATAGAAACACAACTCACTTACTGGCAGTGAGATTGGTTGAAGTTAAAATAAATGTAACCATATTTTTCTTGAAGTATCTGAATCTCTTGAGTTTGCAAAACTGGCCCAGAAAACTTGAATTTATTTATTTGTTTGTTTGTTGTTTGTTTGTTTGTTTTGCATCTATGTGTTACTATTAATCCACCACAAAATTGTCAGGATAAAAATCCTTCACCAACTTGTGGCACAATCAAAAGGTTCCTAGTAGCTTTAACTAGCAGACTCAGACCAAGGTACCCCAATTGACTTTTCTGATCTTCAAAATATGAAAAAATTGTCAGTAAAGTAACTGACCACAGCTGTAAGTTGTATGAGCAAGACCATATGAAATAGAGTGCAGTGGAATCCTTCCACTAAGCAGAATCCTCAAAACTCGACTATTCCTGGTTTTTGATCCTCCAAAAGCAGAGGTGCAATGGAGCATGTTCTAACGAAACCTGACCGAAGACTGACATGACTAGTTTCTGTGTCACAATGTCTGGTCCACTGTGAATTTTTATGAACTGTTGAACTGAAATTTAGAAAGAACACTCTCTCTTTCTTCCTGGAAGAAACTGAAAGGTGTTTTGCTGTTCCATATCATCAGGAAGGATGGAGCAGGATGTCAAAAATTCATATCTTTACATCTCAAGAGCAGGACCTTATTTTTACTTTCTGGTAAGACAGGTATTTTTTCATCACTGTCTCCCTTCCTCCACAGCCGCAACTTCAAGGTTATGCTCTTCTATTTAGTTCTACTAATACCTGTGGTCTGGTGCAAACCTTTTCAGAACAGACTACAGACTGTAATTTTTACAATGATACACTGTTGTCTATGCTGTTCTTGACCATTGAAGCCCAGATAAAGCCTTGATATTACCTGATGAATTCATCAGAATAATCCTGTATTTATTGGAACCTGTTGTGAGAAGTTATTGATATAAAGATATTTCATCAGTCTCTGGGTACCAGTCTTGTCTCTGATTTGGACACATTGATTTTTCTTACACCATTTGCTACAATGATTCCTTTGAGAATATCAGCATTTAGTAACAGGGCAGAAAATAGGTATCTAAGTCACTTGCTATCACTCACGTTTCTTTACCTCAATAGAAAATTTCAACATGATATTAATTATTTTTGACATTTAAATGAAATATTCCATTAATATTAACACTTTAGCATTCTTAGGAAGAAGCTTTATACCCTTTGCTGTATTCAAAATATATTTCACATGAGCAGCCTGGTTGCAAACCATGGGGAATAATGTTTGTACTACATCATTGCAAAAATTTTTCTCACTGTTAACTTAGCCGCTCCTGAGAGGGGCTAATAACCCTGATGTCACATCTGACCACTCTATTTCCCTGAAAAGCAATATATTCAACATGACAAGAACACTTCTTTAAGCAGTGCCATTTACACAGACCACATTTCTATTTATCCCAAGACTAACTTGCAACAGCACTGCATGGTATTTTGGCTACAGGGCTGATTAATGTAACACATTCCTAGCTGGACTCCAGGCAGTGTAGCTCCATTTCTTGACACCAGTTTAGTGTGTACAGTGTATTTGCTCAGAGGCAGAAGTTTCTGTGTTCTGAATATGGTCACAGATTAAATTTAGTCTAACAATTTTGATTTTTTTTTAATTTGTCAGCTTCTGAGAATGTCAGAACAGCTATTTCTCTCACTTAATACAGCCTTCATCACAGCAGAAGCAGAATGCATAATGTACGTTATTCTGCAATAGACTTTTATAATTGCTGTGTACTAATAATTAGTATTTGTGTGGCATATTTAGTTTAGTACAGGAGGCTGGATCTGATGTACTATGTGAATACTATCTGATTCTGTGAGTAGTCTTATTAAAAGGCATATTTGGAGGATAAATATGTGAAACAGGATCTTGGAATCTGACAAAATTATTACTGTTATAATGTTAATTAGGAAAATAATAAAATCATAACAATACATATGATATCTGCTGCACTGATGTCTGCACAGTACATCATTTAAAATCTTCAGCATTGCATTTTAAGTTGCAGATACATTTACATTCAGTGATCACTGGGAGTAATAACATGGAAGATTTTGTCATTACCAGCAATCCCTGTCTTGAGCTCTTTCTCCTTCTTTATTTCTCTTCAAACACCAAAATAGCACAATTTGTATTTAACTCATATTTATTTCAAAATTTATTTCATAGATTATATGTTATATCATATAATGACCGAAGATAACAAAAGGCATTATAAAAAATTTTAGAAATGCAGTAGTGATTATAAAATAACTATTGTGTCAAAACATTTCTGGCATAATACAATTTTGTCCATAAATTGAGCATCCTTCTTTGTTAAAAAACAACCTTTGAGGATCCGTGGCCTCATTTATCAGCCTCATCTTTCATTTCCTTTTTGCTTTTATCATGGTCTGGATTCATAGAAAATATAGGAAATAATAGTTCACATTAAAACAATGGCAGAGAAGGCATCCTGGTAACATCTGTGGGCATACTGAAATGATTTATTATTTCTGTGACTATTTCAGATTTTCAAAATTACAAGAACCATTCTATTATTCAAGTATTTTCGTATCTGCATTTCAAAAATGCATGAAACAGACAAGACCTCTTTGGCAAGCAGACTGTGCCTATACTTGTGTAGTAGATATTTCTGGTAAAATATTTGTAGAAAGCTAATTTCAGTCTGGAAAGCTTTGTGAAAATGATTTCGTTATGCATGCAGTTCAGAAGAAGTTTTCTCACAAATATCCAACCAAAGAATAGAAATAATATCATACTATTTCTGAGATCAATCTTAATGAAAACTTTCTCATACATTTAGAAACTGAGATCAAACACACATAATAAATGACTTGTGATTAATTCAGGAGGCAGATGACTTTTTAAAATTTTTGTGACATTTAGCTGACAATATATTTGGCATGTAATGATTTCTTCACAGGAATTTCCTAAGTGGTGCCAGATGTTCTTCCACACTAATTGCTATAACTTCTCCTACCTGCACTCTTTAATTTCTACAGTTTCCGCTCTGATATTTATTCTCCCTTATTTCCCATCACCTCTCTTTTATTGTACTCCTCCATTACAAGCCTTCGTTCTCAGTCACGTGCCACAACCAGCTTCATGTTTTCAGCAGTTTCATCTCTGTCACACAAATACTCTGAACTTCTCTTCCCTTTCAACTGACTTCACAATACTCACTCCTTAAATGACATCTACAAGCAATTATCAAGTCAACTTAGGGGCATTAACATCCAGAGATGCATAATTTAACTATTTTTTAAATTATCATATAGTTCTGCACAGAAGTATATGTAAAGCATACAAAACTTTGCTTTGCAAATTTCTTGTGCTTTATTTAATAACTTACTTTCTTCACATTCATGATATAATTATTTCCCTTTGCGTTTTTTTCTTGATGATACGTCCTCATCTATTTCTCCCATCTTTGGAACCTGGTTGTAACTGCAGCTTCTGAGCTTACAAACTTAAGAAATATAAAAACAATCAAATCATCAACTGCTGTTAGCAATTTAGCAACTTCATGTCAAAATAAAGATGTAAAGATGGATACCCTGACAAAAGACAGCTCGGGGCTATAGCAGCCTCTCCAATGCACTTTCCTGAAGACTTCCGAGAAATGACTAATGGCATGATTAATAGCAGAGAGAAATTTGACAACATTTGTTGGAGCTGGTTTCAGTTTGCAAACAGGGAGTCCACCCCCTGGGTTTATGCCAGTTTTAGGATTTGTCCAAGGGACTCATGCAGGGGATCCCTGCCTCCGCCCATGGCGATGGACAGCAGCGCTCAGCCGTCCTCCTTGTACTGACCTGTGCTTATGTCAGAGATCCCCACGGGTGCGCTCATCTTCAAAACACCTGTGTGAGACAGAGAAGCACAGTTTTATTCATTTATTTGCCTGGGAAGTTGTATTGCATGCAAGGACCTTTGTCAGTGAGGCCCTCCGCCGCCATTACGAGGTCACCCAGGAAACACAAGACAGGCAGAAAACAAAGAACAGGGCTGCTAAGGGATTAAATCAGCCATGTTTTTTCTTTTTTTCTCCTGGTATGAGTCAGGACAGGCTCCCTCAAGGCAGGGAGGGAGCAACCGATAGGAGCAACAAGGTTTAAGTGGCGGGGGTTGCCGCAGTGCATGGTATGTGAGCAGGCCGTAGGCCCATGTGGGCCCATGGCAGCTGGCTGCAGCCACCACTGACACCAACAGAAACGGTGCTGGAAAGAAAACCCATCCTGAGCCATGACTGTGTCAGTCAGAGAAGCACAGGCAGACCCTGGTAAGATGTGTTTAAGAAAGGCCACAGCTGCTGGAGCTGAAGATGCGTTCTAAGGAGGGCATAATGTGCCAAAGGGGTATGACTGCAGCCATGGGACACACATGCTTGGACAGGGGCACCCCAAGGGACTGCAGCCATGGGGAACCTGTATGGGGACACCCATGAGGGACTGTGGCCATAGAGGACTCTGCAACCTGTGAAAACAAGATGACCTGAGAGCTGGGATAGGGGAGGACAAGTGTTAGCCTCAGTGTGCGTGTGTAAATCCTTACATCTGTTTTTCCCTCAACACCTGAACGGGTGGCCAGAAGCTTGTTTGGCAGTAGATTAAATGAAAGTCCTTGTCTCAAGATGGCTGCTTGCACCAGGGCTGAGTGCAATGGCAGTGGTGATGGAGGGGTCTGCAAGTTGCAGGCAGCTCCCACCAGCAACCAGGCAGCAACATGCATGGTGCTGGCTGAGCCAGGCTCATGCAGAAGAGCTGCCTCCACCTCATCTCCCAAAACTGGACCCAATGGACTGGTGCCACAGCTCACATATATGTCACAGGAGTAAGTACCTGAGACCACAGCAGGCAAGATTTAAGTTTACTTAAGAAAACACTGGATTTGATATTTTAATGTTTCCTTCAGGTCATTCAGCTTCTTGAAGACATCAAATGTCTTGTTTTACATTGGAAATTTCAAAATGAGGGCTGGGGAGGTGCAGGGTAGGGGGAGGAGAAAAAACAGCTTAAAGACATTGTGCTGTAAGATGAAAACGTACAAGAGATGGTTCAGAACCACGGGATGCATTATACCCAGCCTCATATAAAAGTTGGATGTATTCATTTTGCCAGTTTAAGAAGACCAAGTTATGAAAGCATATTCATCAACAAACAGCATACTCTTGACCAAACAGTCTGAAAGAGTTCAAGGCTTGTTCTCTGATATACTGCCATATATGTGAGCAGATAAATAATGGCAGCAGAAGTGTTAGCTAGAAAACACTGCTGAAGTACAGCTGCCAAGAGCGCAAAGGGAGTGCAGCGGTCATTAGGGGCAGGCGGTGGCATCTCTGGGACTGCAAAGCCTTGCTGAACCCTGGGAAGGCAACCTACTAAGTAGTTAATGCCCTGTCACATACCCTCAGATACTCCTGTCAGACACCCCCAGATGTTCACATTGCCTATGCTTGATGGTCACCCTGGGACCCCAGCGGTGCAGACAAGCACACTGTTAGAAGAGTGCAATTCCTTGCTGAAGATAGATCAAAGGAATGTCTAAGATTACAGCAGCACAGGAAGTGCAGGGCTGCACTCTAACTATAAAGATAATTTAATTTGTTATTCTTAAACAGTTCTCTTTATTCCTTCTTCCTCTCTCCTCATAAATACAATGCATTTTTCAAACAACATGTTTAGTGCTGTTGTATGTGGAAGACTGATTACACTGTCTGTAGCTAAGCAGAAAGCCTGCAACTGCTGAAGGCTGCATGAGCTAGACTCCCACTTAATGAATTGAGTCCAGCCTACAATCTACCTACCCTTGTCACAAACTGACACTATCAACCTTGCTAAATGGGAACACATCTTTATGAGGTGAGGAAACTAACTGAACTTATATGTTATGTTTATAAGTGCTCTGAACTCCTTCCTGCTTTGTGCTGAAATACACCTAAACAACAGAGTTGGCCTTACCCCTACTCTGTGAACCTAAAAAGCCTCTGGCCTGTTTATGTTCATATACCTTTTTTTAACATAATGGAAATACTGCAGTGGTAAACCTACTGTATAGCACCCTTAAAACCTGTATTTGGTTAATTTTTAAATTGCAAATATTAGGGGTAGAATGTCTCCCTTTTGAATCAGATAAGGGAAGATTCTTCTAAGACGGTTTCAGAGGAAATTATGTTTTCAAAATAACAGAATAAGGAGCTTCCTAGTATTAGCGCTGTACATAAACTTTAAAGCTCATTCCTTGGAGTCTATAATAAGAGCTAAACAGGCGCCTCTTCCTCTGTTTTGGGATATTCCACTGCAGTCACTCAGTTCTGCCTCCCTTCAAAGAGTTAAAGCCCTCTTATAGCTCTGCAAAAAAAACCATTTATACATACGTTATTCAAACTGACCATAGACTTGTCAAGTTGACAGGTTTTAGTTCCCCAAAGGAAAAGCACAGTTGCAGTTTCTCTCACAGTACTTTACTGGGGTGTAATAAATGCAGAGAAAGTGGTTCATTCTGGATGCCAGACACACGCAAGCACTAGCTTTCCTGTCCTTGTCTCTCTGCAGAGAAAAGACCTCAGCACAGAGAACACAATGTCACCCAGAACCTGCCCAGATTAACCAATTATACTACAAGTAGATAGCATCCCTGAAATCTTTTCCATGTGACTTTAGAGCTGTTTTGGAAATACTATAGTTCCCAGAAGATTTAAACCAAAGAGAAACAAGCATACTGCTTGGGTCAGAAAACAAGTGACATTGAGCACAAATGAGATGAATGAGGTCTGTGTTAATACAGAACATCAATTTATCACCCCAGCTGGACACACAAAGGCAATTTGTAAAACCACAGTGTTTATTAAACCAATTACAAACAGGTGCAATTGAAATAAATATGGCTTCCATGCTCTCTAGGCTTACAAAAGAGTTGAGGCTTCTTCATAATATTTTTCCTCACTCCTCCAGTATTTTTTTTAGTTTTTTTCCCCTGTGAGGTATCTTGCTGCAAAGCAGCTGTTAAAGAGACATGATGCAGTGTCTCCTGGGTCATATAATTGTATTAGAAGTTCTGAGCAAACAGCTTTGCCATCAAAGGAATAAAGTAACTTTTTGATAGTCAGTGTTTAATTTTTATGTACAACGTACTAAGTACAATACAAACACTAGGTTTTAGCAGTCTGTAGCCTGTTGTCTCCTCAGATGAGTGCCTAAGAAGCTCAATTATACATCTGCTATAATGCATACTTATTTCAAAACCGGTAACTAATGAGTCAAGAATTACCACACAAATTTTTGAAATTAACTGAATAGATGGAATATTGATTTTAAACTAGATTGTTCTTGTGCATGAAAACTACTTCAGTGTGCAAAGTTTTGAAGACTTGGGCTCTCATTCTTCATTTGTTGTTCCTCAGGATAAAGTAGTACAGTTAGTTCAGTCTTTGTGAGCCATATTTCTTAGGCTTCTCTTACAGACCAGTTGGAGACAGGTTAGATAAATGTCTTTCCTGGAGTGAGGTAAACAGCTAAGACAGTAGCAGCACTGAGCAGAGGTGTTACTTCACTTTTCTATAGTCATGCTATAGTTTGTGCATCCTGATAATTTAGGTGTCTTTCTTACAGTCACAGAACGCTGTGGATTCATGTTCTACTTATGATTAAGCATAACCTGCAGTTCCTTTTGTGCAGTACTGCTGCTGAGCAGTTGTTCCCCATCCCACGTTTGAGTGACTGATTGTTCCTACAAAAGGACAAGAACAAGGTTCTGTAATCCTTCTTTCTTTCTACCCCCGGCCCCCTGGCTATTTATCCAGTTTGTCAAGATCATTTTGCATTCTAAAGTTGCCCTCCAGCACTTGCAACTGCTTTTAGCCTGGTGTCATCTTCAGATGTACCAATTATTCCCCACTCCATTATCTAGGTCATTAGTGACTGAAATAGTATGCGATTGAGAGCAGAGCTTTGGGGAATCCCCACTTTATTTTTCTCTTCTGTTCTTACAGTGATCTATTAGTAACTGCTCCATGGGTTCACACAAGTGTGCGATATTTTCATTAAGCTCTTTTTTCTCTGCCTTAATTGTTGGAACGAAATGGTGGGGTGGCCGGTCTCAACTTTGCAGGCCTGAGGTCTTGATGCTTCAGTACCCCAAGTGATTTGAAAGTTGTATCCATTGCTGCTCAGAAAAAGTCCTCATACTTCTGGATCCTCGCTGGCAAATAGTTTTGTTCCTCTAGCTTCTGTAATTCAGTAATGCTGGTGTGATTGATGGTTAGGCCTTTAATATGTTGCTGCAGAATAAGGAAAGTTAATGAAAAAATGTCCTTGTATTTAAAAGACTGTTCTTAAAAGCTACTGACAAGCTTTTGTTACTATCAAGAATACTTTCTAAAACTTGGTAGTTTTAGGAAACTACCTATTTGCGGTAAATCTCTGCATATCTACTTCAAAAATTTTAGTTTAAAACTGTTTCTGAACACTGTTCTCTTATTAAGAAATAAGCCTTTTCCCAGGAAAGTGGTGATGATGTTGTTTGTTCATTGACTTTGTTAACATTTAGTGAGTAGAATAGTAGAATCTCATTTCAGAGAATAGCTCCATAATTTCATGCACCTACCATAAAAACAAGCAAATTGACACCCTGCCAGGAGTAGCCAGAGGAGATCTTAGAAGAGAGTTCATAATGATACTGTTGCCATATTGCACGCCTGTAAATAATTCATTAAGTCAACCACCCTTTTGTTTTAAGCAAACATGAGCAGATGCCTTCCTAAATTGGATGCAGACAACAGTTTTCAGCAAAACGTTGTTGTAATATGACACTTAAAAAGAGTAACATTTTTCTCTTATTGATTCTTGAAGCGTTATCGACTCCAATAATTCACAGTGATTACTTCTGTTGCACATCAAGTCCCTCATTGTTTTTCATCTACATTTTCGAGATTTTTGCTGTGTGATAGATTTCACAGTAAACCATAGCATGGTGGAAAATATATAAATTTGCGTGCAGTTAAGAGAACTGAGAAGTTTTTCAGAGAGCCAAAGTATTAGTATTAATTATTTATTATAGGACCTGCAGTTTAGACATTATATCTACTTTGTGTTCAACAAAACAATGTACAGAAGTAAGCAGATAATTAAAAGATGAGAAACAACAGTTGTGGGAGTCCAAGCAAAAGGTTAAGGCTAGTGTTTACACAGCTGATGACTCCTCAGTACTCAGCTTGTAACATCAGGTCACACTTTTCAAAATATCATAATTACACTGTGTGGAAGTGTGTAAATTTCATTCTTATATGCAACCTTGCTGTATTCTTTTTACCTCCCCAGCGGTGTGGAGAAGACTTAGATGGGATTAAGAGGCGGTATTTTACTACTTGCTGTTTCTACTTTGAATCTTACCAACCTCTCTTCATGTCGACATTTTTCTGCATACAAGTTCACCCGGCCTGAGCTCTCCTTACATGCATTTCCCTATATTGATTTGATTCCAAGTTTGTCTTCTCCTTTGCAAAAACTTTAAAATAGTAAATAAGGATACTGGGTGTATCAAAATTTAGGTATTTCTGCAAGTTCTGAAGAGCACAGTAAAACATCAAATTTCAGAATTATTTTAACCAGTATTTTTAAAGTGTCTTTTACCTTATTAGTGTGAAATAATTGTGGCAATTTGTGCACCATTTCAGTCAATCGTTAAACTACATTTCAAGTTTCTACTAACTCAGCTTTACAATGAAAGTAAAAAATTGGATTTTTTTCCTTTAAAAAATGTCTAAATAATTTTTAAGTTTGTCCTTTAAAAACTGCTATAAGGTCATCCCTGGTTAGATGTTCCATTTATTATTTACTGGTAAATAAAATGGAATGTGTAAGCATGTTGATTTTATTAATACAACTGATGTTTCAGTACCGCTACAATGATGTTTTGTATATTTTGCAAGACATTGATTTATAAACCTCAAATTCTTTTTCATATGAATTACATAACTTTTATGGTAAAATAAAGTGTTTGGATATGAGGGGGGGGTTTAACAAAAATTACAGTTAGATACTATGTGTTTGAGTTAGCCTAGTTTAGTCTGAAGCAGTTGGGGTGGGGGGAGTGGGGAACCTGCAGTTAATTAGACCTTTATTTTTCTATTTATATCTCTTATGAAAAATGCTCTGAGTGAATATCCCAAGCACTATACAGAGGAAGTGTGAAATGTAATTGGGAGAGTCTTAGGATCTTCTGTCTGAACGAATTTTTATGCCCTTCTCATCTCACAGGCTCCAGCACACCATTTAGTTATTTTTACATTAAGGTAACAGTGTTATTGTGAATTTAACACAAGAGAAATAATTTATATGCAGAGCTTCTAGCGTGCCTTCAGTTGTACATTATTGGTATATTCTACATGTCAAAGTGTGGCATTCATTAAAAACATTTGGGTCTAATTCACACCTCTAACCATGACTCCTCTGAGGAGCTTATTTCTCATATGTCAGTAACAATGTAGACAATGGAAGCAGAGGTGCAAAGTTAATTTCATACTTAAGTATAGTCAGGTTAAGGGCCTTAGCAAAAATAAGAAGTACTTTTATAGTGAAAAGTGACAATGTTTTTCCAATTACTACAAATAGTGTAGATGAATTTTGATTCATCCATAAAATTATCCACACAGAAATTATTCAGTCTCATGCATTGATTTAAAAATGTTCCACTAACTTAAAAATATTCCAGGAGAAAAATCAGTTTGCCAGACTGGAGGACGAGACGGACTTAATCAACTGGTTAGAGATTTTCTGGGGGGGGCAAAGGGTGCAGGGAGGGGTGTCTTGTAAGGTCAGTCTTATAACTTTGGGTATAATAAATGATTTAATTATTCTAACATAGCTTGAAAGTCTGTAATTTATGTCAGATCTACAATATGTTGATTTTTTTCTGAATGCAACTGAAATCTCTTTCAGAAAGATTTACAGTGTTAATAACCTCCAGCTATTTTAAGTCACAGTCAATCTTCATGGAAACGGCACAGAGATTATACAGGGTTTTTTCTTTCCCTGTGGTTACTGCCTTGTATTTTAAATATAAGCTGTTTGATGAAAATAGTATTGTACATTTACACTTTGAGAATGCTCTCAAGGTTGTGACTTTCTTCTTCTCTTCCTCTTGCCCCCACCCCCTTTGCTCAAGCATTACATGAGTAAGAAAGACTGTTACCCCGCGTCAGCCACAACTGAAGAAGTGGCTTTGGGTTAAACTGATTCAATTGGGAATCGTTTGGCTTCAACTAGATTTCACTTACTGTGAGCTCAGTAGATAGTCCTAAGCAGTCATCCGAGAATGCCTGCATTTAAACAAGCGAAAAGACAACAAGCATATATAGATGTCCTTAAGCAGACAAACTGTTTCTTTGAAAATGAGTAGTCACACATCCCAAGTGATGAACAGTAAAGAACAGGTCCTTAACCTTGCATAGTGTTAGAAGTCTAGATGAAATCCTAACTTTGGGACATCTCTAGGGAACATGGTTTGATTTCAGTGAGATCAGCATGTTGCCACTGCTGTTTAAAATAGCTTGAAAAAAGTAACGCTGTTTGAATGTGTAATCTTTTCCACGTAGTTATTAACTAAACCAACTATTGTTATCAATTTCTTTCTAAATGAATTTTTCAAATTCAAGTAGAACTTTTCTAAGCAATTTTTTTCTAAGCAATTTTCTAAGTCTTGTGTTGAGTAATATGCCACCGCCTTGTTTTCTGTTTTACTTAACAGCATCATAAAGATGAGTACCTAAAATAAAGGAAATCTCAACAGTGAAGGGATGGACAACCAAATTCTTTGAAACAAAATACTGATTTTGCTTTGCACTTTCTTGTCAAATACTTCACTTTTTTCATATGAAACTTTAATGCTTTTGATCTTCAAAAATCTGATTCACCCAGAACATTGACCACTATGAAAAAGCTTAAATTTACAAAATCCATGCTGTTTTATTGAACATACCATGAAAAAGGTGTGGCACCAGCAGTGATAGGGCAGCAACTTCATCGTGTAAGACATTTTGAGAACTCTCAGTCAATAACTAACCCAGCACAAGCCATCTTTTCTCAGTAAATTCTTCCATCACAAAAAGTCACTTTTGATTCAACATAATGGTGAATGTGTCACTGGGATCCACCAATCTCCCGTTACACTTAGGTTAAAAAGATAGCAAAACAGCATTTCCTTGACGATCGTTTTTCTTAACATGACTGTAGATGGGCATCTGTCAATAAGAAAGTGCTCTGTATGTATAATTTTTTGTTGCTACTGTGACTGTTATGCTAACTTGCTGAGTGGCTCTAGGAGGAACTGTAAGGGAAGTAGGGGAAAACTTTACTTTCTAGTCTAGTCTAAGAGTGAGGAGAAAAACTTTCCAGTTCTTGAGACAGAGAATTTGCTGACATAGTAAAACCGCAAAACCCTGTCTTGTTTAGCTTAGATAAAATATTTTAATGTTTTCTTGGATATATACATGACATGCAGTAGATGTTATGCTATGCTAAAACTCTTTAAACACTGAAACCCAGGCTACATCATAAATACTATTTGCTTGATCTTGCTAATACCCAAGACTGAGACTATTTCCTCACTTCTTTGGGAAAAATCTTATTTTTTGTTGTTTTTCTGACTTTTGCACCAAGAACACATGCAGAATGCTGTGTTCAGATATTAAGGTCATGTTCTACAGATGGCTTAGCAATGTGGTTACAGTTAGTTCAGTTCTTACTGGGTGCCTTCTCCAGAAAATCCTGTTTGGAAGATTGTGATTTGAAGACAAAAATGGACCAAGCTTCACACTCTACCCTTCTATGCAGGCAATCAACCACATTCATCCTACATTGACCTTGTATCTCCATTCTACCTTTTATAGGCTTAAAAGAAGTCAAGAATTTTCCTTTCTCTGTACTTTACAGACAAAGTCTGTGATATGATATGGTTTTTGTTTGGTTGAGTTTTTTTGGTAACGACAAAAACTTTTTTTTTTTTTTTTTTTAAAATACTGATTGCTCACTTGTTGTAGTAATCCCATTCTCTCTTCCCAAGCTGGATAGCCCTCTGAGTCTCTCTGTAAATTCAGACATCTGGCTGCCAGGTTCCAGCAGTGACCAGGGGAACTGGTGCTGACTTACCTAAAGCATGTTTTTTCTCAACATGACCTGCTCTAACACTTTATTATTGTAAACCTACTATTTAGTTTCCTGAAGGCCACTGCCATCTGTGTATTTCATAGCTTATAGAAATGGAAAGATGGTCTTCTTGTGGGCCTTGGTATAATACTCAGGCCATGTTTTTGCAGAATTAGTACCTGTACTTGGAGCATTTCAGCTGTAAACTGTGAGTATGCACTGAATTCAGTCACTGTACTATCTGTTAGTATTTCTGACACAGATAGCTTTTGTAAATTTTTACTTGCTGTGAAATGAATATGTAACACCTGCACATAAAATCCTACTGCCCTAAAAGCATGTCTTCCTGTCACAGTGGTGAATATCAGACAGTTATGTCAGGAATAATGTTGAAGTTGGTTTAAATACATGCAATAGTTTCACAGATGTGTTGACTGAATATATAGTTTCTCTGAAAATACCTTGTTTCTGCAGTGGGACACGGTCTGCCTAGTTCCAAAGACTACTTTAGGCCAATAAACAAATTATTAGAAAGCACATGCCAAAAGGAACTTTTTCAACATTAATAAGAGAGTTCTTCTTCTGGTTGCTCCTATAAAACATCACATCAACCCAATAATTTTGCTGGTTGCATCATTCTTTGCTCTACATCTCCCAGTTAGCAGTACTGAGTGTTTTCTGCTGCCTTCTCTTAACTGATGAAGGAAAAGGCTGGTGTTTATATTTTCAGCTTCTGCACAACAATAGAGTATTATGGCTTGCTTTCCAGGAGAGGAGAAGCCCTGCCAAGCATAAGAACGGGAAAGTGAATACTGCATAAATGAGTTGCCAATTTCTTTTCCTATGAACTGGCAATATGGTATGCATTAAGACATTGAAGCAGCTGTGGTGAGAACGGTGGATGTTCTTAACCTAAATTTGATTTTAATTTCCCATATCTGAAAATAAATGTGTGGAAAAGTTTTGGGTTTTCCTTTTGGCAGCTACAGTACATAAGCTGTCCTAAAATGGCTTTGGCGTTTTGCAAACACCTTGATGTTCACATCTATGGATCACAGC
>VYXH01009678.1:67872-90156 GCA_013397275.1 Burhinus bistriatus | reverse complement strand
TTTTTTTTTTTAAGCAGCTGAAGAGACTCTGCTGTTCATTTATCTGTTAATCGTTGTTTCACAGGCTCTGGGGCGGTGACCTGGAGGGCCCACCCTGTGGCAACAAAACTGAGAAATATTGTGTTCCTGGTCTGAGGCAATCTGCTGGCAAAAGTGTCCATGGGAACCTCCTGCAGCTGCTCAGTAAATTCAGTCTTTTCGTCAATTTCTTGCAGGTACAAGCAGTGAAACTGATGAGATCATCAATTTGACTTAACAGCTGAAGGGTTCAGAAAGTTTCTGGTTCATGTGAAATTTTAAAAAATGTCTGGTTTGGACCCAAATCAGACCAAAATTATACAATAGGAAAAAATCCCATCAGTCAAAAATCTTGTTTTTGTGGGAGACCCTCTTTGCTGAATTTTCAGGAGAAAATTCCCATGCTCTGCGTATTATTTACTATATGTAAAAGCTGTTTGATGAAAATTGATACTATAGTTCAATGTATTGACTTTTATTTTTGGTAGCACTTATGGCTCATAATTTGCACTTAATCTGTGATGTGTTATTTCAGTTTGGAATTTTAGTGGTTTTCTTCTGTTTTCTTTCGAGTTTGTTTTCACTGTTTGGTTCATTTAATTTCAAACAATTAGAAGTAAATCCTTTAAATTTTTCTGAATGTCAGCCTTCAATATTACCATTCCATGTACGAATTGTTGCTTATCTCATGCAGGCTATTAGTCCACTTATGTAACAGATCACTTTTAACTCCATCTTATGCTTGTCACGTGTTTATATCTACTACCTGCTTATACACTTCATTCAGGATCTGCTAACTCTTTGTCTGAGTCATATACATAACCTTAATAGAAAGTGTAACAATTTGAAGGTCACAGCTTGATTTGCAGACTGCTATAAAACCTCATTTTAAGGTGACAGGATTACAATATCAGAGAACTAAGCCAATAGCTGGATCATGCAATTGACTTCAGCTCACATTACATTGCAGTCCTGTTTGCCGGAACTGGCATAAAATTTGTCTATAGCTCTCTGAAGGCAGCAAGTCATGAATGCAATATGACCTTTTATCTCTAGCTGGTAACTAGAAGGAAAAAATAATAGCAAAAAAAATAACACAGCTATAATTAATCTGATGGCTGTGCTGAAAATACAAGGAGCAATCCAAGTCAATTTAAAGCATTTTTCTTCAATAGTGGCACAATATGAAGCTAATGAATGATTTGAGCTATTTCTGAAATCACTGTCTCTGCAGCCAACAAAAGCAGTTTGAAATAGTCTTGAAATCAAGCTAATGGTGTAAAAAAAACCAGGAAAAAGGAACTTAACCTTTTCTTGTTGAAAGGAGGACTTCTGCTTCCCTAAAGACATATATTGGCTTCTGCAGATTTTGAAACTTTTCCCTGATGCGTCTAAGATAAGTCTGATAGTACTGTTAATGCTGGGCAGCAGCTTCCGTTTGACAAAAAAAAACCCAAAAACAAAACACACACCCCCACCCCATTTTCCTTCCATACTCAGAATTGGAAAAATGGATAGATTCAAATCTGGAAAGGTTTTTCCCATGCATGAAATTTCTAGGGATTACAAGGAACTACCTCTGGCTGGTTTGAGAGGCATGTGCTCCTGTTCCTATGAGAGCAGCCTGGCTACTACAAGGCTTAGGACAGTGGTGATACTCTTTAAGCTCTCCTTCTCCTTTCCTTTACTGCTTTAGTTTGCAGGCTTGGGCATTCTACCAGTTGTTGAAGAGAGTTACTAGACAGTTGGAAAGTGTTTTGTGGTATGTATACATTACATGTTTATTCCAACTAGCTTGTATATGGTATGCTGAGATTTAGCAGGGAAGGAAAGAACTGAATTCAGCGATCCAGGTAATGGCTATCAGTCTTCTGTTGATGAGTTCCTAAATATATACATGACCATTTATTTGTCTGTTTTAGGCACTTCTTGCTTTTGCACTAGGGTTTTCTATTTATTTTTCAAAGTTTCTGTAACTAGTACCCCTTTCCAAATTTTATTGACTTAGCAGCAGATCATTGGGGTTTTTTGCTTAGAAAGTGAAAGAAAATATTTTGGAGCTATCTGGTTCTACTAAGAAATCATGCTAGCATCTTTTAGGCTCATCTTATGATAAGACAGACACTTAAGTAGAAATTTTTATTCTTATGAAAGCAAGTGGGAGTCTGTCTACATAAGAATTGTCTTCAATGCAATAACAAATACATTATGGCCAGGCAAAGATAATTATCTCTTCTAAAGAAGTGACAGAATGCAGACCATTTGTATCTATGCTTGCATAAATTGGTATGTCAATTAAAAGAATAAAATCTTAAAAAATCAATTGCATGCATTTTCTTCCTATTTTATTGTAGGCAAAAGGCACTTGTGGTGAAGGGAGGGAAGAGAGGGAGGAAGACAAAATCAGTTTGCTGTGGTAAATTGTATGCAATGGCAGTACAAAAATGGAGACACTTTTTTTCTTCCTGTTCTTCAAAGGATTGTTTTGGTTGAAATGTCAAAAATGCCCAAGGGCTTACCCTGTGCTGAATGGACTTTGCCATCTGTTTGTATAAGGAGTGACTTGGTATGCATAAGCTGTTACCTAGGTGGTAAGATTCTCAGTCTGTCAGCTCTCCTGTCAACTGCTGTCCTTGTTGCAAATGCGACCCCTGAAGGAATTAGTTGCATGATTGACTGACTGATGATGATTGACATCCACACACAATTAACTCTTTAGCTGCAGCCACCATTGAAGGTGATCCCTATGGTTTTAATCTACAGGTATGCTGTTATTTCCATGCCAGTGAGCTTGCACAAAGTAAATAAGATTAAGCTGATAAGTGGAAGTCAGAGCTGTGAGATACGGGATTTGCTCTTAAGTTTAGTACTTTCAATCACTTGCAACAAGACCATTTCTTGGTGTACTTTCAAGCAAAGACAAAATTTGCTGCACTTAAAATAGCTAAGCATCTAGGGTCCAGCTTCTAGCTCTCAAAACTAGCTTTATCCTGGAAACTTTTTTAAAGGATAGCACAGTCTGGTACCTGCAATGAAAGTGCTTAGACCCAGTGTCACTGAATTAAAAGGGACCATGTACAGCATTGATGCAGGTGATGGTTGTTTCACTTCTCTTCCTGAGTTGCTTGGAGCAATGAGTAGAGACATCTCGCTTCTCAACTGTTTTCTTAAGGCAATTCTTATCAGGGGAATAGCATTAGTCTAATATCTGTGCTTATCAAAAATGACGAAATTCAGTCTTTGTACAAAATACAAGACTGGAAAAAAAGCATCTTGGGTAAGATTTTGAAAGTTTATAGTGCTAAGAAGTGTCAAAAAGATCCCATTCATGTGTAGGTAGAGAGCAAATCTAATATATCAAGATATTTTTTCTAATATAACTTCAGATGCACCACTAATTAGTACTAAATAACAACCAAGCCTGTCATTGTAATAAATATCTACCAATAGCTTCTCAGATATGACATGGCAATTCTCATCTAAGCTGCTAAATACTTATTTATCTTCAGAATTCATCTTTAAGATGTTAGATGTTAAGAGCTCTAATCTGGGGACCCATTTTTCACAGTGAATTTTCCCACCTAATTCATGCATGACCTGAGTTGTTTAAATTGTACTTCCATTTATGTCTTGCTTGAAAGGCAGAGCATCTCATGACTGAGTGGCTATTATGTCTGGGGGCCTGTGTTTGAACTGCTGAAGTTAATGACTGAATTCCAGTTGTCCTGAGAGGAAAAAAGAATATGTAGATTTGTACTCCATTTTTGGCAAACTATCGTAGGCATATAGTCAAAAGATGTCTTGTTAAGAGAGTCCATATGGTAAATTTAGGTTCTGATCTACAAAGGGTTTCTGATGTATAAAGATTTCATTGGATGACGTAAACTGAGTGTAGTAGCCTAAATCGAAACAGAGAACTAAAAACTTTCAGAAATGCTCCTTTCTCAACGTATTTGGCCAAAAAAAAGATAAGCAACTTTTTGAAAATATAGTAAAAAGAATTAGAAATTGGCATGTTCGAACCAGTGGGAGTTTATTCTGGATTTAAGTGTCATTTTAGAGTATCTTCTATTGCAATCCTAGGTTGATGAACTGCTTTTTAGAAATGGGGAATATTTAACAGGTCCTAAATGACTGTGAAAGCTTTGGCATGAAAGCATCCAATGCTTCCATAAGCAAACAATGCAATAAATACTGTCTCATTAGTTAACTGTAAAGCATCTACTAAAGGGTTTGCGATGCACTGCCATCAACATATTTTAACTAAACAGTTTGGAAGGAATATGAAATTGACCATGTGTGTTTACAGTAATATTTGCAAATGAAATACTTTTTACTAGTACTGCTTAACCACGTGGAATGGGGAAAAAATTATTGCAGTTATTTGTGTTCTGGCTGCTAAATTGCATGTGTAATTTTTTGTATTTATTTTACTTTTTTTAACAATACTGTTTACTTAGAATTGTGGTATCTTAGTGCAATTTTCTTGTTGGTTACAAATAACTAAATTAATGTGTGGTTTCATATCCCAAGTTTTGAATAGCTAGATTTAGGCAGAGGTTGCTGAATATGGTGCTTGCCTGCAATATGAGATGCACATTTTCATTCTGGCTTATTGGAAGTTTTCTGGTTGATGGTGGAGAACATATTGACAGCTACACCTTCTAAAACTGGATTCCAATAGGACTTGCGTGTCCCAGTAGAAAGTAGTTTGACTTTCTGCAACTTTTGCCCCACCATCTGCAGGATGGTAGATTTCATTATATGTCAAATTATGGGTACATTATACTTGCATAAATAAGCATAATGATATATAAAACATATTTAATGCATATTAATCATATTAATTAATCTCTAGTAAATGTTAAATAATAGGAAACTAAAAATATATAGGAAATAACTCAAAAGAGTGGGTTTTTCCAGGAATACTGGTCAAATTCTGATTGCAGTTACCAAGAACACCTTCGTAATATAGGGTTGTGGGAATTCCAACTTCATTAGCAAAATTCAAGCCCTAAAAAATATTGTTTAGCCTCACCTTCTGACTTCTCTATCAGAACTTACCTCAGTCGAAAGTAAAATAGAGAACATGCTGTCATGTGCCATGTGTCTCAAAATTCTGCAAGGAAATAGGAAGAAAGTTGTGATTAAAGATGGCAAGCCTATTATTGCATTCTGCTAGATCTTGACAGAAATTATTTTAATAGTATAAGTGAAAAATGAAAACAAACAGCCAAGTAAGACTTTTTACATGGAACTATGTCTGTGGTATATTCTTGGAAATGCCAAATGGATGAAGATGCCATAAAGTGCCATCTTTATCTTCCTAACCCTCTTTAATTTATACAGTACTCAGCTTTTCACATAATACATTCTCATGTTTGGAAAGTCTTCCCCACCTTCCCCTCTAAGTGTGTTTATTGGAATCATCAGCACAAAACTGTGTATTAAGTAACTTGCTTCCAGTAGGGTCTTTGGGGTTTTTTTCAGACTTTGGGGATAGTGATCATTTTGGGGTTTGTTTTTTAACCATAACACTTGAATTGCTGGAACTCCATAAGGAAGAAAAGTTTTTTCTACCACAATGACATATGTCTCTACTGATTGTTACTTGGTTTGGCTTCTTGCTTTAGGTTTACAAGATGAAATGGTGCAGTATCTCTATTTTTACAGCAGCATAATTCTGTTTAAACAAGGTTAAACGTCAGCTCTTTAAAGCAAGAATAGTCTTTTTGTCTGTTTGCATATCACTAGCCCAATTGGGTGTCACTAAAAATGGCTACATGCAACCCTAATGCAATAAATGTCACTTTCAACCTTGTATAGTTAAAACAGATTGTGCAAACAGGCAATTAATAAAATAATATACATAACTTTTTCATTCAACTTCTGCTTTTTCTAAGATTTTTCAGGCAGTGAGAGAATTTTCTACTTTCTGTAATAAGCTGGGTTTTGATGTGTTCCAAGTACCAAATGGTATTATGTTGCTAATAGAGTGAGTATGCTTTTCAAAAAAAGGCATACTTCATGCCTGTGGCAACTCTATCTGTGGTTAAAACTAAGTAGTTTTTTCTTCCAATTTGAGAAAGACAAGACATTTCCAAAGAGAAAATACCATAGAGAAGGCCGCAGAGGGAATGAGAAAATGAAATGTAATGCTTAGATGTTTTCTTTTCAGAGGGAAAGAGCAAGAGAAGTTAGTTTATGTAGAAACATTTTTTGTGTTAATGTGTTGTTCATTGCAGGTATGCTGATATTACGATGTCAAAACAAAAAATACAGAATCAAACAGCAAATTTATATAACACCTGTGGAAGAATCAGAAAAAAGTCATAGTTCTTATATGTGTGTTTAGACTATATTTGTTCTTTATTCAGTAAAAAGATATATATACCCTTATAGAAACTACATGTGTGAAACCACACAACTATTATGCACTGGAGAAAACTAATGCAGATAACTGAAAGAGTTTACATTTTCTCCTGGAAAAGGTAGCATGTTTTCCATAGAAAAATACTCTTATCTTTTGCTTTCATTAGACCAGCCCTGCAAACTAGACTTTGGAAATAACTAATAAAATTGTTTATGTTACCTCTAAGGTCTATTTTAAAGATATTAATCATGGTATCAATAAAAATATTTGTTGGATTGCACACTAGTTTGTTGTACAGCAGCCTGAGTTTAAATTTCCACCTTTCTAGGGGCAATAATGAAATGTGTCACTCTTAGTCCCAAAGGGACTAATAACCTTCTCATTGTTAGCATCCCCCTCAGCAGCACAGGTACTCTTTCAATCATACTAATTGTTCTGCACTTAAGTTAATACTATTAATCACTGTTTCCAGTCTCTTCTTACACTGAAGAATAGTTTACTTTCATTTCATATCTAAAGACCTTGCTTGTCCAAAACCCTTTCCACCTTTCCACCAGTCGATTTATTAAAACATTATTTTACCTGCTAAACATTCAGCCTGCATGCATTTACTTGATCCAGCTTGGGATCAGAAGCCCAAGAACTCTGCTAGTGCAATGGTTCCTTTGGACTAATTGCATCTTCTGAAGAAGCAGAGTAGGCCAAGAAACTTCCTTTGCCAATCTAAGCCACTTTGCATATTCTTTGGGAATACTTTTACCTTTCTGTTAATGACTTGTTTAGACAGTTTGAATGTGCTTAAATTCAACTGGCCTATGCCTGCTTCAGAAGTTGAATTAGAATCCCTACATAGCTTTCCTGGTTTACTTGACATTGGTCTAAAATGCTATTAATGATATTAAGTTAAAATGTTATTAAGTTAAAATGTTAAATTGACTTAAAATGTTATTAAGTTAAACCAGTACACACTCTGTAGACAACAACTCCTAGAAAGAAGCAATAAGGAGTAGGCAAATCACAAAATTTAATAAGTGTGCAGGAAAGAATAACAGAGGCTATGAATTCTGGCACAAAATAAGATGAGAGGATCTAAGAGAGAGCACAACCCACGAGAAGATAAATGAATGCAGAGTAACTGTCTTGGGGCACTGTTTTAGCAGTATCTATGCATAGATATAACTGCATAATACTGAACAACAGTGTGAATTGTCATCCTTCTTATCCCTTAGAATATTTCCTTGAAAATATATTGATAGTGTATTTATTTACAATGATACTTTATGAACCTAAACACAAACTGACAGTAATGAGCAATTGGTGTCACTAAATCCATTTTTATGTAAATTACCATATTCAGAAAGCTGTAAGGGTAGTTAATGAACCTTGCTGATGTTCTTGTTAGAAATGCCTGACTTAGATTCTGATCTCCTCTTTAAGCCTTGATAATGATCATGCGTTCATAGTTTAATGTGTTTATTGTTTCCCTTCATGATACTGTAATTATAGTATTCTCTCTCCTCTTCTTTTTTTTTTTAAAAGCATTTAGCAAACTGGCTTGCAGAAATACAGAAATCTTGTGTTTATGTTTGACTTCCTGTTTCCAAATCTAACTCTCTTTGTGTACCTAATAAGAGCAAAATGATGGCTTCATGCTATAATGGAGAAAATTCTAACAGTGTCTCGGTGATTTATTTCTTAAAAAAAAAAAATCTATTGCTCCCATTAAGAAGAAACTTTCTAGGCCTTTCTCTTTCAAAACAACCTTAGGTAAAATTAGAAATTAGTTGTGGTAAAAAATAATTTAAAAAAAAATAAGGGATAAAAAACATGTGAAAGTAATTATGTGATGCTAATTATGCTCACATCCCAGTTCTGAACTCACGTCTCAATTCCGAAGTCAGTGTTTTCCTCTTAAATAAATTATGGCCTAATATTGTGGGGACCTGTTTTATCTTCTAAGTTTTACCACTAGCTCAAAGCAAAAATGTAGGGAAATAATTTTTCAACTCTGTTTCTCCATATAGAAATGGATATAATGCTAAAGGTCTCTTTTACTGTGCTTTTTGAGATGTACAAATGAGCAGCACTATATAGAAGCTGCTGTTATATGATGAAATGTTTTCACATTTGTAAGGGTCTAATAAGGCATGGGTTGACCAGGAAGCTCCAACTGCCTGCACAGGTTCCCCGTCACCACTCCAGCCCAGGACTTGTTTTGCAAACAACTGCAAACTAATATGTATGTGAACCGACCTTTAAGCTGGTTTTGTGACTACTACCTGAGCATTTGTATGTTTACAAATAAATGCATTTATAATACATAAGGAAAGTGAGTTGATAAATACTAATAACAGCTATTCTAAGAATACACAAATTTGAAGTTCAGATAAGACACAGGGATTGAAATAGCTCATTAAGAAGTTTTTAATTGCTTTTGTTGCTAGAATGCTTAGCAGTTCTTGAACATAGATAACTCATGTCTCTCGGTATTTGTGCTTTCTCAGATTTGTTCTGTTACTGGAGTTGTTCTCAGCTAAGATACTGTGGGACAGCTAGAACCAGTATGGCAATCCATATTCTTTTTCTCTATTGGAGTTCTTATCTTCCTTCATTTTAAGCAACTGCAGGAAGAAAGGAAGGAATTGCAATGCTGTGGAGACTCCATATGAATCTAGCGGAGGCAGTCTCCTCTGCTATCAGTCAGGTGGGCAGCAGGAAGAAGATGTGCAGACGTTCACAACTTTTGCATTGCTCCATCTACTGCCCAGCAGAAACCTCTGATGTTGCAAAGCAACCAAATTAACATTTAATTTCTTTGGAAGGCTTCAAAAAAAGTGAGTGTGGATTGAGCAATTATTTAAGACAGTAAGACATTCTTTCCTATCCTTTATCCTTCTATCTGTAAATCTGTCCCCTTGGGCAGGGCTTTAATGGAGAATAAACAGGATTAGTAGGTCTATGGTTCAAAAATCTAAAGTTCCCTGCAAAAGGATCAGTGAGAGTCTTGGACAACATCTGTGTCTTAAGACATCTGTGAGTACAATAAACTAAACTACTTGCTGCAGCGGGGAGAGGCATGGGTAGCTCTGCACTAATTCAAATTCATGTGTTCTGGTGGGGTTTTTTCCAGGGTGCCTTTTATTCCGGCAGGTAGCTGTGGCTAATATTGTTGCTTATTTGTATTCAAAGTAAAGCTAAAACAGCTAAACTGCATCTGCCGGAAAATGCATTTTCTCTCCTTTCTCTCCCCATCCAAACAGTGGAGCTTATCTTTGAATTCAGCAGCCTCTTTGATGTCTGTTCATTTAGCAGAGTATTTTATAACTCAGGTTAATTGAGGACATGGTCTATGGCTGACTCAAGAGTTGCTTTAATAAGATTATGTTTATTAAATTGATTAAAGAACTGTTTGTCCCCATAATCGACTATGAGAATGTTGTTTGTGGTATTAGAAATGGATTAAGGTACACTCAGCCAAATTAAACATTTTGTATAACAAGTTTTATTTGTGGAGAGTAGTACTGCTGGTTTTTGCATGTGCCTTTTTTCGCTTGCATTAGTGCATGTCAGAGGGAGCAGTTTCTGTATTTCGTTTGCTCACAGGGATTCATTGTCCTCTGCTAATCTCTCCACCTGGCAACTCCTTGGTATGCAGCAGCATGGCAGTGCATCAGTGGTGGAAATCAGGCAGGGAGTCCCAGCTGTCCACATCGCAGGGTCGGTGAGCACACCACAGGCAGTCGGTGTGCCTGCAGAGAGCTGTCGGCAGGACCTGCTTGAGGATGCTCTGCCCTGCCTCTGTTGTCTAACACTGTGTGGAGCCTGAAATTCACTGCGGGCAGGCGAGTTTTTCATTACTACCAAATCCCTGTGTGGAGCTGGTATGAAAAGGAAATGAGATGCTTCATAAAAAAGCAGAACAATGATCAGATGTGAGGACCTTGGGACCATTTGAGACAGTTCTGTTCACTTCATCTGCTACTGAATTTCTGGTTCTTCTTGCACAAAGCTGTCCTTTTCCAGGGGCTTTCCCTAGTTTTATGCTTTCACAGTTTTATAGGAAGCCACAGGTTCCATCCCAGCAAAGACACAAAGAATTGTTTCAAACTGAAACAGCAGTCATAATTTTCCCTCTTATGAAAACCCAATAATATCCATGAAATTAAAGCCAACCCACAAAAGAAATTATTTGATGCCTTTTTTTTTTTTTTTTTTAGCTCTACATTTATTATTTACATTAACCAAAATTACCTCACAGAAAGAGGAAGGCAGAATATTTTTGGACATTTGAGGAAGTATTGAAGGTGAAATTTCATTTAGAAACACAGCTCTGCCACAGTGGAGGAAAACCCAAAATATAGATAACCCTCCCATCATAACTATGAAGTGCTATGTTGCTTTTTTCCCCAATAACTCACAGTGAAGTTAATACTTGCTTTCACAGAAAAAATTACTGCTGTTTCTTCTCCCATGAAATTTCTCTGTCCTAAGCCAAAATGATTTTCCAGGCACCCAGATGATGGTTACTTGCTTATGTTAGTTATCTGCAGACATATGACTGCAGCTAAATTTCACATCAGAGAAGAAAATTGTTCCATGCTGGCTATTAGTTTGGTACTGGTGCCAAATTATGGGACCAATTTTGGTAGGCAAATTATTAGGCTCAATTATTAAAAATAAAGTTTACCATTTTGTTTACAGCTCCCCACTTGACTTATCATGGCCAAGGTTTTACTTTTGACACCAGAAACTGTGTATTAGGAACCACTTGAAATTTTAATTCCGTAAGATAGAAACAGTTTTGTGGAACACTGTAGAATGATCATGTATCATAAATGTACTTTAAAAGTATGAAGAAATACAAATGCCCAAGATTAAAAGATCTCTAACTAGGATATTATTAAAAAAAAAAAAAAAAGCTAACCAGAATTAAAGAAAAAAGTGGACAGCAGACTCTGAAATGATAATCAGGGGCTTTTGTGTGAGCTATTGTGAGTTTCTCAGTCAAGCAGAGAATTAGGAGAATTCTATTTTCTACATTTTGAATATTTGCTTGATTAAAAAGACAGTTTTCAAGTTTATTGTCTACATATAAAACTAGGGAGAACGGCCATGAGATTTTTGCCACTAAGAAATGGTAAAAACTAAGTGACTGATGACTAACAAGATCACAAAGATCTTCTTAAAACAGGAGTGGATTTAAAGACCTTAATGGTACCTTCTGAAGTCTTCTGCATGTAGAACTCAATAACTCAAGTGGGATGTTTATGGAAACCCCTCATGCCAGAGTTTTGATGGCAGTCACTGACCAGAAAATGTCTCCATTAACTTTTATAACATTTAGGAAGCTGGTAAATGCTAGTATTTCTAGTTCTCAAAACTGTATGTATAGTATTATTCTACCAAATTGTTGTCTACTCCTCATCTTCAGACAAGGTGAGGTCACAAGGCATCTGTAGAGCCTAAGGGTTTCCTCCCAGTCTGTTCCAAATTGGATCTGCACAGAGCATTCCCCAGCATGCCATGTGTATGCCCACACTGCCTAAAAAACAAATTTCTTGAGACAGACTCCGGTATCTAAAATATCAACTCATCACAAATTGGAAAATGCTTATTGCTTGTTTATTGTCAACTGTTTCAGTAAGCAAATATACCAAAGCTAAAACTCTGGGGACAATGCAGGTACTTCCAAATTACTCCAATGTTATAAACATACAGAACTGGCTAGGAAGGTAGAGAGGGTCAAATAACATGTTTAAGCCTCTACCATTTTTTTCCCCACTTACAGTTCTTTTCTTCACAGTATAACATCCTCTTTCCCACTTGGTGCAGCGTTTTAATATTCTTTTTTCCTGCTTCAGTACTTTTCACATCCAATATTCTTCTCTACCCTTGTACTAAGCTCCAAATTACTCGGGAAAACGAAAAATGCACACTGGACTGGCATATCTTTTGAGAGACTAAAACCCCTTCCCTTGACATTCAGATGTAAAATAGGTAAAGTTCTGGAGAGCCACGACTAACTGCCCCTCAAATGTAGTGTTACTGTATTTTTGTTATCCGTTTTCTTTGTTTTATTGCACAGCTTTTTTTCTTTGGTGTTCCAGTGCTTCAGCATTTATAGTCCAGACATGATAGCATGGACTATGAGCTGGTAAGTTATCTGCCACTCAGAATATCTTCTGCCTCACTACCTATTAAGCAATTAGTTTTTCTTAGAGCCCTTATATCTCTCACGTTTAGCTCTGCTGGGAAAGTCATAAGCTTATGATATCTGAATATGCTCTAAAATTCCTGTAATGTAATATGTTCATTCCTTTGAATTCTTGCTATATTATCTTATATCAGAATAAATCTTTGTAGCCTGTTCCATATTTTCCAAGATGCTTAAACTTGATCAAAAAAGAGGATGTTAACCCAAAATATTTTTATTTCCTTTTTCCTGTGGAACACACATGAAACATATGCTCATTAGTTACAGGAACTAATTTAAATGATAGTATTTTCAAATGGCCAACATCAAATAAACTTAGGGAGTAAACCTCAGTGCAACATGGTAAACAAGCTATGAAGTGCAGCTGAGTGTGAAGATGATTATCAAGGGATAGGGTTTGTGAGTACTGGGCAAGTAAACCAATCTACTTTTGGATAATAATGTAATTTACTCATGCAATATGCCAGATTACTTCTCCCTCAGCTCTGCTCTTGCTGCTCTCTTTCAGTAATATTATCCATTTGGTGCACTCAGTTCCTGAACCATTGCTAGCTAGTGCAAAGACCACCACACTGCATGTGTGTGCATATGCATATGCACACACTGCTGCCAGTATTAATTTTGTTAGCTGCCTTTAGATGTTCACAAAATCCAGAGTAGTTATTAATTTGTTTCGTCAAGCAGAGGCCACTAAACTGCTTGAAAACCAGGGCACGTGAAGGGAAATTAATCTTTTCTCTCTCAGTAGCAAAGATATGAATATTGTTACAGTGCCTAATCAGAGGAACTTTCATTGTATTTGTCGTCTCGTTTTAGTTTAAATGTTTGTAGAGTGTACTTAATGATTAAACACTTAAAGGGATCTATTTATTTACAGTGTTGTGCATGATCTCTGCAATGTCACATTTTGTAGCCAAGTGTAAAGGCATTGGAAGGTATTACCGCACGATTTTATTAGTTTTTTCTTAACATGTGTTTCTGCAGGGTCTTAAATTGGAATGTTAATCTAATCCACATTTTTAATATTTTTACTTACAGTGGACATATTTTCTTTCTATCAGTGGGACAGGTGTTTGTAAATACATGCATTTATTCAGCTCTTCTCATCTGATGAGCTCAGTAAGCTTTCAGTGCCCAATTATTTAGCATTATAAGTCATTCTTACTAAATTAATTTTACAGATTTGTGAGATAAGGTTCCTATACTCCAAATAGATTGTGATACATTTGGGGAACAGTGGGGATTTTCAGACCAATGACATCATTTTGCAGTGACTTGGCCTGAGTAATGCAGAAATAGAGGCAGTGGGTCCATGATGAGATTAGAGCTTGGGGTTTTTGTAATATGCATTCTGAGAAGAAAGCCATTAGCAAAAGTGTGTTTAAAGTGAGTATTGTACTCAAAGCCAGTCCCAAACTCCTTACTTTCTAATACTTATGGGGTACCCACTTGAGAGAAAGCAATTTTGAACCTGATTTAAATTCAGGATGCAGTGCCAGATACAGGAAAAGCAGGTTAGCTACCCCAGAGAGGCTACATTTCAGCAAGCCACTGTAACTACGTAGCAGCAGTAACTGCTGGGTCGAGTTAGGCCAGGGAAAGAAAGCAAGACTCGCTTTCTCTCCGTTGTGGAGGATTCATCAGCACATCAGAGGAGCTCCCTCTCAGATGTACACCAGTTCAGCCCTGAACCCAGGGTTGCTTGCACCATCTAACACTTTTCGTAGTAAAGTATGTCTCTCCCTCACTGGTTGCAAATATGGAATTTCCCAAGGAAATTACACAGATCTGGTACACACAGATGGCATAAGATTCAGTCTGGGACCAGTGAAGAATTAGTCTAGCATCGCATGATCAGTCAAAGATAAAAACAGGTCTTCCTTGCCAGTAACAAACCAGGTTGTCATCTTTCTAGTTATTGCATAGTTAGGGACCATTTTTTAATACACTGTTTAAAAATTTTAAAAGTGCTTTCAACTTGATATTGGTGAATTTGGAAAGGCATGCTTACAATTATTTCCCTTATGTATTTGCTTCAGAGGGAGACATCCTGATGCTACAGGACTCTGGCTCTAAATCTGAGAACTGAAAATGATACCAGAGAAAATTTTATTAATGTCGTGACATATTTCCCAAACTCTGCTTCTATAATTGCAATGAGTGCATGCAATGACATGGAGTGATAGAATATATAATAGGTATTTTATTTGTTATGATTTGTATAAGATATGTCTGGCTTGTCTTGCGGTGTAACTCTCCCAAGTCTAAAAAAATGTGCTATCATCTCTATCCTCTCTAAACAGAGTAGACTAAGCATGTATTTAAACTTCCATGCACCTATCTTCTTATTTGTGAATCATTTTCCACGCGCATCAAGAAAAAAATTGTTTAATTTCTTCTCTTCCATTTCTGCCTGGATGAAGTGACTAAATTCTGTTCTTTTTTAAGAGTAGATCTATAGAGACATTGATCATCCAAAGAACAGACGAGTCAAAATATAGTCTGATTAACAGATTGTAGAATTCTAAGAACACATGTAGCTCTTAGTAGCCTGGATTTGATGTTAAAAATATTAGTATTTTTAATTAATTAAGTGGATCACCAGGACACTAATCATATAACGTTATATCAGACCAGAACAGCATGGATGAGACTAGAAAACCCTGGCAATGGAAATCCTGTAGACATAAGCTGTTAGTATTACTAATGCAAGCCATAACATTTAATATAAAAATTTGCAGAGAGCAAAACCAAATATCAGGGAAGGGACTGCTTCTTTAATATGCATGGGTCCTTTTTGTATACAACCTTGCTGCCGCCACAGAACATCTGAAAATAGTTTTGCAAACACTGAATTTTCCCTGATTTACACCGCCATGATTGTTCCATTTGATAAACAGTCACCAATATGTAAACTGTAGTTCACGATGTTAAAACTTAGCTTGCTGTCCTAGCACTTATCCTTTGGGGATAGCCAGTTATTTGCGTAGGTCTCTGGGGGGAGAGGTTTGCTGTTTCTTTTTTTTTCTTTATGGAAAGATCTCGCACTTCTTGTTTTGCATCTACTGAGCTCAGACACTACTGAGCTCTGCTTAGAAGGCAGAATGCAATGTTTTCAATTTGAACCTTCCTTTTGCACAGGGGTGTGTCAAAAGGGTACAGATCAGGATCCAGCATAAAGTGGAATTGTTTGTATTTTCAAGTGGATTTTTTTTCCTGTGAAGAATGATTTTTTTGTCATTGTTTTGTTGTTTCGGTGGAGTTCAAAAAATCCTGGTGGACACTGCAGGTCATATTTTCTCTGCTAACTCTTCTGAGGGTGACAGGACAGTAACGCTTGCCCTGCATTGCTCAGTGATAAACAGTTTCAGTTCATTAGGCAAGACTCCTTTATTCCAAGTGCTGCAAACCAAAGAAAGCCAGTCCTCACTCACTACAGAGATGTTTGTTCGCCTTGTTCCTCATTCACTCTGACTATGAAAAATAAGTCGGCTTGAGAGCACACAGCAGTGTAATTGACTCTATGGAGCAGCTGTCATAGGAGTTTTGCTGTAAGAAATTATATGAGCTTTCCTTTTAAACTTGTTCAAGGTAATAAGTCATTGTTGACATACAAAATTCATACAATAAAGCATATTTTTTTAACAAAAACCTACACACAGTATGGAGCTTGGCAAATAATTAATATCAAACGTTTGTCATGCAAATTATGTCCATTTGTAAAAGTGACTTACAAAGGGGAGGAAGGAATGCTAGTTTCTTACCTTTTATTCCTCTTTATTTTTTATAGGCTATCTAAAAATCAGGGAGAAGGTTTTTTTCTTTTCTAAGCAGGGTTAAACACAAGTTTCTGGAAACCTTTTTTTTAGTATTATTATTATTTTAATGTGGAAATAGATGTAGTGTTTTTTCTGGCAACCATTATCAATGCTGCCAATAAAAGGCCACTTCCTGGAAACACTAATTCTTACACTGGCTGAATAGGAGAGATTTTTAGTCGTATTATTCTCAACTAGTGTAAGTACATTTTAACATGGCTGTAGGTGTGTTTATTCTGAGGTATGGAGGTAAAGACTACAGTGAAATATGCTTTTCAGAAACTTATAGGACACCCCATGATAGTGTTGGATCTTGATTTGCCCCATCTGTTCTTTAATTCTATCAGCTGAAAAAGTCCTTTCTTTTTCAACAGTGTTAATCCAGAAGACGACAGCTGGAATTAGCCTCCCTTGAAAAGTCAGGTCCCTTTGGTATAGACTGCAGAATATTGTTTTCCATGAGAGATACTGACCTCTTAAATATTATTCACAGCAGTCCAAGATGACCAAAGTCTCTTGCCTACATAAACCACAAACCGGCTTGTATAAGTGGCAATCAGCAAACAGCAGAGGCAGTGGAAAGATACAGCTCCTCTCTTCTTGGAAATACATAGGGGACAGTGAATAAACTGGGCTACATTGATCTTCAGGATATGTACTAAGGGTTGAGGAGGGCATTGTGGAATATCTTCTGGACTTAACTGCAAATAAATATTGCTTAAAACTAATCAGACAACAGAGCACAGGCCAAAGTAAAAACAACAAGTTTTTGTGTCTTTGAATATGTACTTCTTATGACTGCTCAGTTTTTGGGTTTATTTCCAGCTTGCCAGCTGTATCTCATAACTAAGCCACAGGGGCTGGGTGCAACGTGTTTGTGCTGATCCAGCTACAGCGTAGGAAACAGTCATAGGGTTCAGGGAATCTAATTATATTCTTACACTTACTTTTTGTTATGGTCAAATATGAGGCTAAGTAGGACTAAACTGCAATGCGGCTGTCCAAAACGGAACAAGATTTCTTCTCTTCAGTACTAGTCATTGTCAAGTAAACCCATTTAACTTGGTGCTTCAGTGTAGTCCAACATTTTACAGTAAGTGCCTGCCTGGATGAAATGGAAACTAATAGCCCATTGGTACTGTGATGTCTAAACCCCAGGGGAGTGTAATTTTTTTTGTTCATTTGGTTAGCCTCAATTTACATCAAAATTTAACTGTAAATAATTTGCATTTTTGATAAACAGTTTTGATAGTCTTCATACTTTGTTTAAATTACATAAATAACCAAATGCCTTAATTCTGTGCACATCCAAACACATAAATGCCCCTGCTTCTTAAAGTTCCCACTGATTCAAACCTCTGTTTTAATCTCCCTCTGACAATACAGTGCTGTAAACAGCCCGGTAGCTGATTTAAACACTATACCTTTCTTTTGGCTGCATTTTCTAAAAATACTTTTGACACCAGGTTGCTATGTTTAGGATTGTAAAGAGGGTGGAGTGACTCATTGAAAGTCTAGTTCTACTGATAATAATCTTGTCTCCTGCTTTATACTATTTTGGAAGTGTTATTTGATCTGGAAGATCATTCTGTAACCTTCAGATTACTGCTGGGTGACTTCTGCAGAAAAGGAATTACCAATGCATTAAATTTGAATTAGCTTTGAGAAATCATGCAGATGTATGCACAGAACGTTACAGCAATGCTGTCTCCAAGGCACAGCAGAATTGCCTTTATGCAGTTTTAAAGAATCACTTGAGCAACCCTTAAATTGCACACATGATGAAGCTGAGCCAGCATCTTTACTTGAAAAAAACCCCCATGCATATACACATACACAGAGCAAATGTAGCTTTGAGAGTTGTCTTTCAGGGAAATCTGATCACAAATGGACCGCTGCTGAGTGGGCCGTTTGGGCTCAGACCTGTCGTATTGGAGAGCACTACTGTACATACTGCAGAAGTGTCACTTAGACTAATGATTATGAATTATGCAGAGGGTCACATCCTCTTAGTTACAAGTCATTTCTACAGTTTCCCTCTAGATTGCCTAGCCTGGTTCCATTTTTTCCCCTTTTAGTGCTGCTAGCAAATAACACACAGAATGAATGCCAAGGCTTTCTTTTACTGACATTTTATTTTCCTCCCATAACTTCAAGTTAGTAAAATGACTGAACAGTTGGAGGGGCAGAAAGGGAGCCAGCTGCTATTGGTGGATTAGGAAAAAGCTCCCTTCAGTTCAGTAGGTCATTTAGCAAAGTAGGACAGTAGAAAGCCACAGAAACTGTGTGTTTTGCTGCAGGCTTTGGATCCCAAGCATTTATGGTAAAAACGCCAGTTCTGCGCCTTCCCAATTTGGAAAAAAGGTTATGGTTTGACACATATTTAAAAAGCATTGCCATTTTGTAACCACTAACCTGACAGCACTGGGGTGCATGACTGTCCCGTGTCTTAGCGCTAAGCAGGAAATCTACTCTGTAGATGAACAGGAGTGTCAGCATGGTTCATGGAGCTGCTGTGGAGCAGGATGTGTGAAATGCACAGCAAATACATTCTCTGGCATGGCTGGGTGTATCTTGCGCATCCTTGACACTGAATGGGAATGCGTCATGTTTGGAGGGCAGCAGCTAAGCAGCAAGCTGTGGCAGCCAGGAAGATGAAGGAGTGCTTAGAGAAGAGTGCATGGGAGGATGTTTTCCTGCCCAGTGACTTTGCCTTTCTCCCAGTAGTGCTGGGTACTAGGGGGAAGGCTAACAGCGGTGTCCAGCTCCAGGACGTTCCTCCCTCACAAGCACTAAAAGATGAAAAGGACATTAGCTAGAAGGATACCTGTTTTTCTTAAAATGAATATACCTCTTTCTAGCCCTTCTTTAAAAGTTAGTTAATGTCGTAGAAAGTATAGTTCATCCTTCAGCATTACAGAAATCTCCTCAAACTGTAACACTTTGACTGTAATACTTCCCTTTAAATACCTACCAGTCTTGTTTTCCACTAGAATTTGAGAAAAATTGTTCAGGAGGTGTAAGTGTTTCTATTTATACCATGCATTCAGGAAAGAAAAAGATGGGGAACATTTGCCAAAGCTTTTTCTCCTTGTTAGCATGTGGCCATGTTTAATATTAATACCTGGGAACAAAATGTTTCATAACATTCTAGGAAAAGTTCTGTCTTGCAAGCGTGTCTAAAAAGTAAGTTATGTTTGATTTATAAGATACTTATATTGTCTGATGTCAAAACATTTTTTAAAAAAAACTAAAAAACACCAATTCCCTCTTTCCATCTGTGACTGAGCTTCCAGTTGCCCTACAGTGAGTGGAATGGATATTCATCCATCTTTGACCCCAAAACCACACTTTATTTCTGGTTTGCTTTTTTTAATTCCTTTGTGTTTCAGGTGTTATTTTCAAACAAGCGTCCCAAATGCTTTTCCCACATACTGTTTCCAGCTAGAACAGACGGATGGCAAAGAAAAAAAAAATGCAAAAGGCAAGTGTGGTTACAAAGAACCAACCTCGATGGCAAACTAAGAAGTTAATTTGTTCCTCTTTTTTGTGCCTAAATCAGATGTAACCAGACAGTTTCTTGTAGGTGTCATCTGGAAGTAAACCAGAAATTAGCACAGATTATGAAGTACAGATGCAGAAGCACAGCTAAGTAACATGGCATTGGATGGTATGTTCTATTTTTTTAGTAGCTTTAGGCCTAGGATAGAGTGGCTATGCTGAAGATTACAAGGGTTTCTGTACCTGGAAGATCACCATCTGAGATTTTTTTACTGTTTACTCTTAGCTGCCATGGTTTTAATGGTTTAAAATATCTAGGGATGCAGCAAAACACCCTTCTAAATCCTGTTGTTCATACTAACTGACAGAAAGTGCTTTATCCAGAAAATACTTTTCATTTCCATCCTGGAGTTATTTTTTTTTTTAATTGAGGAGTTTATTCCCAGCTGAGCTTCAGGTCAAATGAATGTGAATACTATTGGCGTGCTGAAAATATTGCATATTCAGGTTATGGGGTGACAAAAAACATATGTAAAAACATATAGAAGGTAGAAAAGGATGGTGTGGTTGTATTTATTTCCAATAAGAGTGACAGCAATCATGAGACCTTGCCCCCCTGAGGACGGATGTTCATTGAAAGTAATAGATTTATATTTTATTTGTACTCACACCAACTCTTTGATGCTGTGTTTATATTAGGGTATGAATCATGGTTACCCATGGTTATTCCAAGGGACTCCAGTATACCAATATTCTGGTCAAGGAAGTTAAATTAAACTATTGCCAGCATTTGGCTGTAAATTTGAAAGAAAATCTATTTTAAAATAAAAACAGTAAGTTCCCATTATGGTAAAATACAGAATGTGTGTATATGTGTATAAATATAGACAGAGCTTAGTAGAAATCCCTTAACCATTATTATTGATGGGACTTCTTTGTGTGTGTGTTCAGGTCATTCCGTGACTTTATACTGTGCTCTCCTTCACTGATACAATGCAGAACTTGAAATATGAAAAAGAAAGAGATATCATCCTTCCCTTCTCTTGGCAGCAGAGAAATGAACCGTGTAGTGTAGCAGGTCGCTTTGATCCACAGTGGAAGCAGACCATTATAAAGTAATCTGCTGAAGCACTAACATTGTTTTTCAAGTGTACTTTCGGTTTTCTGACTTCTTTAGTGGAAACCAGATGCAATGTCAATGCCTAGATATCTGAAACCCTCATCAGCATGTCTGCCTATGCCAGAGGCCTTTCCTTTCCCTTCCAGTGAAGCGCAAGGACTGGAAACAAGAAATTTGATTGAATGGTAGGGCTGAACCAGCCTTTATCACTGGGGACAGAGCAGCTGAAACAGCCTCAGCTGCCTCAGACCTCTCATCACCTGAGCGACCTTGCTGGTGCTGCTGGATGCACATAGTCTCCCTCCAACACCTGCAACCCCTCTGCCTCCCTTCAGCCCCTGACAGCTCTCCTGTCCTTCTCCATGCGGCCATGCTGGGGCTCCGGCTCTGTCTGAGGCTGCTTGGGGTGCAGAGGGAGCACGGTGGTCTGGGACACCAGGGAGGATGGGGGTAAGCAGGTGGGCGCAGCAGCTGGAAAGCAATCCCAGACAGCCGGCAGGTGGATGGAACAGCAGGGGGGCAACACCAGACGGGCAGCAGGTGGAGAGGGCGGCAGGAGGGCAACACCACTTTGTACTCAACTTGACATTAATTACACTTGTTGGAATCCTGCATAGCTCCAAAGATCTTTTTTAGGTGTTAAATTACAAATGATATTTGTTTAGATTCTGGAAATAGCTTCCTCTAATAAGTGAAGACTTGGGAGGTGCTTGGAGAGAGGGAAGAGAAAGACAGCCTTCTCCCATCCTGAAGCTACGAAAATTAACCGGGCTTTGGTGGGCAGGTATAAGCTGGCGGTTCATTAATTTGCCTCTATCCACCCATGCCTTCTAGGAAAAGCCCTTAGAGGCATTAAAATGTTGCTGGCTTTCTCAATGGCTCTATTGCGTGGAGTTCTGCATTGTGGTGTTTGCTGAGGTGCCCAGATGTTTATAATTAATTTAGTCTGATTACTTCTAATTACTCCTTCCTATCTGCATCATCTTGCATTTGTCAACTTCATATGTGAGTAGCCCTGCTGCCTATTCGTTTAGTTTTGTAAGGTCCCTTTGGACCTTCTTAACCTTCTCTAGTGATGACTAATCTAAATAATTGTGCTGTCTGCAAATTTTTTCCCACTCTTTTTCCTAGAACGTTAACAAAGGGAACAGAGTCTTATCCCAGTACAGAAACATGAAGAATCCCATTGCAAACCTGTCATGATGGAAAGTGACCACTAGTGTCTCTTTTTTTCTTTTTT
>VYXH01009678.1:31792-66792 GCA_013397275.1 Burhinus bistriatus | reverse complement strand
AGGTAATATGGAGGAACCTATAGGAGCTCTCAGAAGGGGCAGAGCATGAAGTGTTTGCAGCTTCACTTTTCTGATCCTTCCTTCCTACTGCTCTTGCTCCCAGTGGTTAAGCTACAAAGGACACAATGCATTGCACTGCACTGTTGCTAGAAGTTAGAGAATTTGTAGGACAAAAAAAAGAAAAAACCTCATGTGGTTCCATATGAAGCTTTCCTCTTTCCCACTGAAGATGATCCATTTGCCTTTACCTCAGAGGGACAGCTTTTGACCTGAAGCTCTGTATTTTTTCCATTTGCCTTTTGTAAAAGCTATGCTGCATTTTCTAATGCTTCCCCCTCCCTCCAGTCAATACTTTATGATCTGAGCTGAAGAGTTGTCATCCCTTTCTTTGTGAAACAATGTGGAAAAGGCAAGTCTCATAGTTTTCATTTGCGTGCAACAGATGGACGCATCCAATTTTCTAACCAACACATCACTTTTATTAAGACCATTAAAAATGAAACCTGTTTGTAGCTGGTGTGGCTTGACGGAATATCCAGTAGGAGTCTCTAAGTCTGCTTTCTTCGCTGGTACAATCTGAACATAACTCACTTAGCCTCTCCAAAGTATTTTCATCCAAAGATTTCAAAAGCTTTATAAACTAATTAAGCCTTGCAGCTCTATCTATAGTAAGTTAGATGGTGTCAGTGCAACAATTCAGCAGTTTAACTGTAAACACAGCATCACATTTTAGGATATCAAATAAGTCTATATTCCTTTAAAACCACAAACACCAATGGAGCTAAGTGCTCTGAATAGAATCGTAGAATCATTTAGGTTGGAAAAGACCTTTAAGATCATCCAGTCCAACCATTGACCCTACTCTACCAGGTCTGCCACTAAACCATGTCTCTAAGCACCACATCTACATGACTTTTAAACACTTCTAGGGATGGTTACTCAACCACCTTCCTGGGCAGCCTGTTCCAATGCTTGATAACTCTTTCAGTGAAGAATTTTTTCCTAATGTCTAGCCTAAGTCTCCTCTGGCGCAACTTGAACCCGTTTCCTCTTGTCCTATGGCTAGTTACTTGGGAGAAGAGACCAGCTCCCATCTCACTACAACCTCCTTTCAGGTAGTTGTAGAGAGCAATAAGGTCTCCCCTCAACCTTCTCTTCTCCAGACTAAACAATCCCAATTCCTTCAGCCGCTCCTCATAAGATATNAGAAGATATAGAGCAAAACATCTTGAATTCACACTCTGGAAGTGATAAGTGTTTTCTAAACATCTACTGAGTCAGTGAAAAGTCTTTTATAAAGTAAGGTCTCCAACTGCACTGTTCACCAGTGTATGTGCAGCTCCAACTCAGAACATTACAGAATTAGCAACTCCAAAGACCAATCAACAGTCCTTCAATGTATACACACAAGTGTTACTGATTAAATGAGTGCTGTGCATACATTCAATAATGGAATTGAGCAGGTTTTCTCTTTATAAAAAACACATTGCATGTAATCAAATCTCCTAAAGGCAATTCAGGCATGCTGAAGATCTAGAAGCTCCTAGCTTTGTAGTGTTAGCTACAAACAAACAAAACCCAAAGGAAACTCCTTGGCACTTTGTAGGGACTAACTGGTAAGAATAAAAAAATTACACAGTTTCCAATCTTTGCCCTACATGAAAAACTTGATGCAATCATACCTGCCAACCAATAAACACGCCTCTGCATTTTATTAACCTTTGTGTAACATGATACTTTGAATAAAATCTCCACTCTATCCCAAATTGGAAAACATGAGTTTGTAAAAATACACTGCTCTAAAAATGAAAAGGTACCTATTGGAGAGGGAAAGTGGTTAGCATGAGGGATGACTCCTCACGGGAACACTAAAGCCAAAATTTCAGCCTTTCAACAGACTTTGCACATCTCTGGATCTGCTGCTCATCCCCACATCCATAAACAGGCAGTTTTATTCCTTCTGTTCCTGTTTGCATAAGGACTGACCACAAGAGGCATGTTGACCTGTTTCATTAGGCAGGTGGACCTTAGAGATAGCAGAAAATCACCCAAATGCTTTGGCATTGTCTACCAAGCCTGAACTTGCTATCTCTAATGTCTCTCTGGTAAGAAAGACAAATCTAAAACATTCAGTAATGCTTCTGCTATTACACTGTCATTTCCTCTTCCTGCAGGCAGGAGACAATGGGTCACTAGTAATGTTAGGAGCCCAAATAACACATTTACATGTAAATAATTCAGGCATCGGTTGAACCTTTTACAAAACCGTGCACGTTTCTAGTGCCCATAATCAGTTACTATGCTTGAGCCCCTTGTATCTGCCCATGCCGGCAGGAGCTCTTTTTCATGTTTGGACCTGCTTCGGGATTTGCAGCCGGCGCGTTCAGCAGTCTCTACAGCTCTTTCCCACTGCACTTGGGCTAATTGTGGGTATGTGAAGCACATGTGCAGAGGTGGGAGCGCAAAGCAGGAAGGTCAAGGACTGTTCACCTGCAACCTGCGGGGGTTCCTCAGTAAAGTTAATTTACAAAGGCTCTGTACTCAGGGCTCCCATCCCTCTAAGCCTTGATGAGGTATTTGATTAATAGATCTGGAAGTCAAACATGAGGAGTGCCCCCTTGGTTTTGAAGGTCGCAGGTAAATCCTGGCCTTATTCTGACTCCAATAACGCATTTATCTAAATGCCACATCTAAGTCATAACCACTCATCATAGTGGTGACTAGGTAGTGCAGCAATTTCTATTGAAACATAGAGCACCGTGTGATAAATTACATCTGCAAGATTTGTTTCATATGTCAAGCACACATTACTTCTAAATCAATTGCTAAAACATGCCTTATTTAGTCAAAAGTAAGCAGAATGCTGTAATTTATAATCGTCTTGAAGCACACTGCAGTGAAAATGAAAGCAGACTATTAAAATTTAATGCCTGTTTGGCGGAGTAGCACATTTCTGGCCATGTTTGATGCAGCGTCATTTTCTCACACCATTGTTTATGCACAAAAAGTCAGCTGGTGTTTGCCAATGTTTGTGGAAACTAATTGAAAAAAATGATTTAGCTGTTAAAAGCTGACATTGGGCTGGAAAATTATTGTCAGCACAGACACTGATGGCAGTGGCTCCTTTCTCCTCCTCTTACCCCCATCCGCTTGCCTTTAACAATTGTCTGTTGTTCTTCCACCCAGCTCCCTGTAGTACAGTTGCTAGCAAATATTCATTGGGGTGTCATCTCTGTTTAAAGTCTCATCCTACACACCTATTCATCTGTGCTAAGTGAACAGCAGCATCAGCTCAAATTAAGCTGGCATGAAAACAGCCACTGTTAATAATTTCTGCTGTGATTCAGCTTAGCTTTGGATAACAGGTGAAGATGTTTCATAACGGAGGCAATTACAGCTCTGTAAGCTCTTTCCGGCTGCCTGTTTAATCAGAGGAAGGGAGCACGGTAGCTGCTGGAGCATGTGGCATGGCCGGGCCCAGCCACCATCAGACGGCATTTGTTATCTGCTGGATTGAGCAGGCTGCCCGTCTGGGGCAGATGCTGGCCACAGTGATTAGCATGCAAAGTGCTCGGAAAGGCTGAGGTGCAGGGCTGGAAGTCAGCGCACTTCATCTGAACTTGCTGCAGACCTCTCCTGCCAGACAAAAACCTTCTAAACCACCACCCCTTTGGCTGGAATGGGAATTTGTGTCAGGACGTGCGGGTGTGCCCAGGTATCGCCTGTGCACATGCATTCGTGTTGCATGTGCTATGTGTCACTAAAAATAAGATTACAGGAAGCGCAGAGCTCTGGTTCACAAATGAGGACAAAATCCTGTTTGCAAAGCGGTAACAATCGGTGAACTTCTGAGATGGTAATCAGGTCTGCTAAAGAAGTAACCGTTTAACATCTGCTCATTAAGATGCAGATGAAGGAGTGAGATGGGTGGAAATTAATAACTAGCAAAATATAAATGAAGCCTGTACTTTCATATGAGAAATGTAATGCTACTGTGATGGAGCTTTAGCAATTATTTTTTTTAATTAAAGAACAATGTATTTCCATCTACTGAATCTCTATTGTTCTATTATTTAAGTTATCTTTCATGTCAGTGCCACATGGTTTGAAGTATATTAAAACATAGTCATATACTTAATTGTGTGGATTTGCAGACAGTTCATTTCCAGCCAAATATTTTTTTCCTCAGAGCTCAAAAGAAAATCTCTAGCAGCCTAAATTGAATTTTTATACATTATGATTTCCAGAAATGTACTTCTTAATGGTTTCTGATGTGCCTAAAGGCACGAATCTTGAACTACTTTCTCAGAAATGTGTTAGGGAGAAACTGAAAAATGTGTTGTGGGTTGGTTCTTTCAGCTTGTTTTTTTGTCTTTTCCTGGTCGCAAATAGTGAATTTCAGTTGTGTACATTAACCTACATTTATTATATTGCTGTAGTGTTTTCTTGAGCATTTGTAATAATGAAAATATAACAATGTATATTTCAGAAGCGCTTGATCACAATTCCACCATACCTGCAAAATGTGTAATGTATATTGATTTCCAGAAACAAAAGACACATCTGCTTCCTTTACAAAGAACAGCCTTAGATGCTTTGAAATACTCAACGTTTATCTCTTACAGAAGGTAACGCTGAGATTGACCTATTTCTGTATTCCATTTTTTTTCCAAATGCAACATTGGAGGATTCTCCTTTCAATTAAGGGAAAATACTTTTCCAATTATTTTTAAGTGTCCAAAAGATGAAATTTGACGTGAGCTTGTATCCATATTCAAATTTTAATCTCCCCAGCAAGTAATTGTTTTATTCAGTTCTGACAATGGTTTATCTATCGTCATCTTGGACTATATTCTGCATACTGTCTCTTCCCCTGACAATTACTGCTGTTCCTTATCCCTGCAGCCTTTAAAAGCTCTGTGTAACATTAGCCTATCTAGCCTAGTGAAAATGTCTTTACAGATTAGTGTAATGTTAATACTGCTGGCTCCCTGCTTTTGACCTGAAGTGGAATATATTGCAGTGCTGGAGCAGATGGAATCAGGGCTTCATTGGGAAACGGAGATTGCTTGGCTGCCCGCCAGGAGCGTGGGGCTGGAGGCGGCTGCCGGAGACCCACCACCGGGAGCTGAGCAGCAGCGACAGCGGCNTGGGGGCAGCATCCTTTAAATTTACTTTGAATCAAAATACATTTGAGGTTGTGCACCCACGGAAGTTTACGCAGCGTTCTAGAAGAAGATGAGTCTTTCTGTGAAAATGAAAAGCTCTCTATTCTCAGTTTTTAGATTTAGGAGTGTTTTTTGTGTTTCTTTAAGTGGAAAATGTGAGAGAAAAGAAGAATAAAACACAAAAAACAAAGTTGTGAACTCCTAATAACCTTCTGAACGGCTGTAGATTGGGTCATAAGGACAACTTAGTGTAATGTTCCTATTGCTTTTAGTGAATCAAATAAACTTCTTTTCCTTTGGTTTTTGTTTTGCTTTTGTTTTTTTGTTTGTTTGTTTTTAACCAAAATGTTATGATATCCCAATGAAAAGTATTTCCCGAAAATATTTACTTTTAGATCTATGAAGCTCATGTAGTGCTAAAAAATAGAAATGGATGGAGGATTAGGATGGACACATCTTCTGTTGCATGTTGTGTGTGGTTCAGAGATTAAATACATTAATCGCAACATGTGCACTCTATTATTATTACTATACCAAACAAACCTTTCATTGACCATCCTTAATAAATCAGACACCCTGGATTTCTACCTTTTTTCCTCCTCTACAATCATATTTTTCTCTCAAGTACTGCATTTCCGTACCAGTAAAACATATGCTGTTTTCTGTCTAAGTAGATGGATAATGTAAGCTGTGATGTGGAGAGTATTTTTTCTTACCATTTTCTTTTTTGAGGGTGTAGTTATAGTAACATATATGTGCTTTTATCTGTGATAAGAACCACCATCTGGTAGCTAAATGTGCACAGCTTATTGCTTGAAGTGCTTATACACATTGTGAAAACACACAGCTTTTGTGTATGTTAGGATACTGCCTATATGTATTATTAATAAACCCACATATTAGCTATTTGAATATGTCAAATGACTGTAAAATAGAACAGAGATTCTAGGCAAGAAGGATTAGGACTGGCACGTTGCCAGATGTGTATTTATTCCAGTAGTACTATTGTGACCTTTTAATATCATATTGTTTGCAACCTCTTCCAGACAATAATTGTTTGAGGGGGAAAACAGAGCTCTTTGACAAAGGAAAAGGCCTTTGTTATATTCAAAGAGCTGAAGCTTTCATCCTTGGTATACCAGTTCACAAAGATGTGTGCTGAATGTGTGCGAGCAGCAAGAGAGACAGAACATATAAATTTGAGTTACTTTGACCTTTAATCCAGGAGACCAAGAAGAGAAATGCACTAGGAAGGCTGGTTTGTTGCTGTCTGGAGACTGATAAGCTGTAATAAAGGTGCACTCCGTTGCAATTCATCTAAAGCTTCCATTGCTATCATCCTCTTTTTTCGATTTTTGTTACCTCAAGTACTTATCTAAATCCCTTTCAATGCCAGCTTGAATGCACTTTGTATTCTCTCCAACTGTGACTGGTGCTGTCTGTGTGTGTCAGTGTGCTTCAGCATACACTCTTTCCCCTTGTTTGACAAGAGCCTGTGCCAACACCTAATTAAGGATAAGCTGTGGAGCTCTCTGCTCTATCTTTGTCAACCGCTATGTTCCCAGCTTTCTGCCTAGTTGAGCTTTTATGACAAGAGCAACATTTTGGGTTCAGCCCACTTCTGGCCTCTCTGTTCCCCATGTGAGAACTAAATGCAGCTTAACTCAGTGGTTGATTTTAGAAACATTTATGGTAACTAAATCCACAAATCCCTTCTGTCTCATTCTGACATGTGCATGTTTGTACGTAGATCTGTCTCTTCACATCTATATAACTAGATATGAATGCACATGTATATCTGAACACAAATCAGACATTTTTTCAGGTTTCCTTTTGTCTGGTCCCCACCCCCACCCCCCCCAAACTGTTTCCTAGGAGATGATCAGAGGCGTTGGGACGGTATTTTTCTTTTGCAAACATTATCTAAAAATCTACCAGGAGCCTAATTTAGCAGGACAGCAAACCATGGTTCAGACTCCTGTCAAGCTGTTTTAAGCATTTTGTCTCAACGATAGAGATGTATTTAGGTCACAAAACAAGAAACTCTTTCAAAGGGTTAAGCATTTGATAAGCTTGAAAATCAGATTAATATGACTGATAGGTGACTACCAGACAGCCAATTAAATGAGTACATGCAACAATTTTGTGGGGAGATTTAAGTATATGTCTGTTTGCGTAACCAAATTACTTCAGAGAGCAGATTTAATTTTTTTCTTTTTTTTTTTTCCTGCATCCAAATCCTTGCATCCAAATTCTGATATGAATTTTATGTAAACCTGCATAGCTTGCCAGATGCACAGCGAAGTTGCAATGGAGATACACTGGCATATGTCAGAACAGAATTTTATTTACGGATCAAGTGGTAAAAATTACTGAAACTTCTAGAAAATCCTGCTACGTAATGGGGACCTCCTTTGCTATGAAATACTTACAAAACTGAAGGCAAAAAATATGATTACTGGCTTCAGTGTTTGAGATCCTGCTTCTTGTGTTGTTAATGTGACAAGAAATGGAGGGAATTTGAGTGTGAATTTCTATCAGCAAGTCCTGAATCTTAAGTCTGTGCTAATTCTAACTGAAAATCCCACCTGTAGAGACAAGGGTCATCTGAAAAACTACTTAAGACATTCAGGACACATATAAACAGTTAATAGAGTCTGGACAGCACTTCCCAGCTATACATCACAATTTGGCCTGCTTCTAGTTTTGAAAGCTGTTCAGGACCAATTTCCTTTGCAACTACGAGTTCATCCTTTCCTTGAGTTTTGCCAGTGACAGTAGCCTCTGAGCTGCTCTGGTTTTAAGACCTTCCAGTTAGTCCTGCTTTTGTTCACCACCCTGTTTTTGTCATTACATTGAGAAGGAAGAGAAAGGGGTTGTCAGAAAGCCAGTTGTCTGCACAGCTCTAAACTGTCTTCGTGAAATTGCTTTCCATTCATGTTGAACCGTTCCATACCTGATTTCCTGGGACACTAGAGCAAAAAAGACAGGAATATTTTATTTACACTTTTGACCAACAGTGAGTAAAATCATGCCCATAGCATCTCTGCTGTACTTCGTAAAGTTCATAAAGACATTGTCTTGTCATCAATGTAGACTATGATAAAACTAGCCTAAACACTTTTAATTGCTTAGGTATGAAAATGAGTGTTATGCATTTCAAAGGGTTACTCTCTACATTAAAAGCAGTATTTCCTGAGGAGCAAGACTGTGGAAAAGCTGTTTAGAAACCAGAGGAGAACAGAGAGAGTACACTTTACTCATTGTCTTAATCTTGCATTTATTTGTTTATTTATTTTATGTCAAGCAGCTCCCTAGCCAAAACAGCTGGAGGCTGAAAGTTAAAACCTGGCAGTGAAAGAGATCATAATGGGCAGACATGCGCTTTGTGTGTTCCAGAGAAAAAATGGATTTGATTTCGCTAGGTTATGAGCCTTGGAAAATCGCTCTTCATGTGAGCTCAGTACATTTAACAATGATAGTAAAATTAGTTTCAATCATTTTAAGTTCTGGAAGTAACATAAATGAATTTCAAGAACTTTTCTCATGCAGAGCATGGAAAACACATAGTATTGCAATGTGTGCTACCTATGTATTTTGAGTTCCAAAAAAATCCCAAACAAACGAGATTACATTGTGCTACTTGAGAAACAATAGGGCAGACATATATATAAGATGTTAATTTTATTCATTACATTGCAATTACAAGAAAAACTAGGCTGATGGTCATTTTTGGTCCCACAAGTCTAAACGATATCTCCTTTTACTTTTTACTGCTTTCCTGAAACAGTAGGTACAAGCATCCTGCTGCTGCTCACTAAAAATATTGAGAATTTTTATACCCCATTCTACTTAATGTCTGCTAGGATTACTGCAGCAGCCAGTTGTGTATTACAAGAAGCAACTATTTAATCTATTTTTCCACAATGCAAACAAGCACTTATAAATTGACCTTGGATTCTAATGCAACTGAAGTGTGTAGACTATAAAGATCTTGAAGCATATGTCATATGTCTGCTTTAAGCAGAACTAGCTTGAGTACTTCACACAAGTATTTAAATCTGAATTATCTCCCCTTTCACCCCCTCACTGCACCCCATCACAAAGGACATGCAAAGAGCTTAGCTACAATTGCTTTGCCTCAGTGTTTCGGTTCAGCTATTGCGAGAAAATTGCTAGTATGAGCACAGCCATTGACTTGCGATGAGAGCTAGATTCCTTCTTGTTCAAGCTATTTCTAAAAGCTATTTTAAAGGCTTTGGAAAATATTACCCCAAGGAGATGACCGACTTATCAGCTTTTCTGTGCATACTCACAAAGATGACCATACAGAAAGAAAGAAAAAGCGTGGTTTGGGGATTATGCACACAGCCTTAACTTTTTGGCATTTCTAGGGAGTAGCTGCAAAACATCAATGTCCTTTCTGCAGATGATGGGTGTCTGTGGGAGTGTGCACTTGAAATGGGACAATCTGAGAAACTCCAGGTCTGATCATTCCCATTCCAGTGCAGAGACAGCAGGAAAAATACACAAACCTTATCACTGCAAGAAGCACTAAGCACTGTAAGCCAAATGAGCAACAAAATCAGGCTGTCCTCTATAAAACTCAATGCACAATACTGATGTTCTCATCAACAGTGCTTGTCACAGGCACCACCAAACGTGGGGCCAAGACATAAGCTATTTTCTGGCTCTAGGAAACTGCAGTGAGTAGTTATGCATGTATGTGTGTGTGTGCTCTTGCGTGCGCATACCTACACATTATGCATTTGGAAAACGGCATTCTTACCCTGCTCTTAGCACAGCACATGCGCATGCTGGATCTGCTCCAGATTTCCCCCCTCCCTGGGGTTCCTTTTGTAGTTAACTTAAATAACAATAAACACGCCTGCCAAATTTTGCTTTGGAGCTTAGCTGCTTCTTGGGCTGCTCTCTGCAAGACCTCCTTTGTCCCTCTCACTAGTTTCCTGTGCTTCAGAGAGGCATTCACAACCCATTCCACATCCAGGGCTGGGGCCAGAAGGATCCACCTGCTCTGCTTGTTGACAGACCAAATATCTGGGCATCATTCGAGAAATCCCTAAAGCCTGACCACAGGAGTGAGCAAACAAAATAGCTTGGCACTTGCATGCAAGGTATAGGTGCTGCTGCCTTGTTTACGAGGTGCTAGGAGGTGTTTGTACACTAATGCTCCCCGGCTGACAGAATGGGGCTGGGGGGGGATTGAAGCAGCCAGAGTTTTCTTGAGTGGTTGATATGTGCATTTGTGTGTTTGTGGTTGCCAGGCCTTTTCATCTCTGCGGTGGTGTTTGTTGGCTTGGATTTCCGTAGGGATCAGCTCTGCTGTTTTCAATCATGTGGCACCTCTCCTCTAAGTCCTTGTCCACTTCTAAACTTTCTGCCTATCTGACTGTGCTTTAGCCTAGTCAGAAGCTGGTCATCCAAGACAGCAAACAAGTCACTCAGATTTTTTTACATGACGTAGTGAAAAGAAAGCTGTGATTTAGAAATAGAGATTACTTCTCCATATACCAGCCATTGATCTTCAGAAGTACCGTCTCGGTAACTGCAAAGCAAACAGTAATAAGCAAACTGGAAAAGCCATGCACCGCGTCAGCTTCTGGTTTTCATAGCTTCTGTGGAGGAGTGCTGTGAATGACACAAAAGTTCTAGCTGAAGCTTTAATTTGCTTTCATTTACTTTTGGTAAAGTGTGTATGTGCATTACACATGCCAGTGTGAACTTAGAAGTCCTGGTATGACCATAAAAAAAGTTGTTCAAGGCTACAATGTGTTTTTCCTGCAGTTTGTGTGAGAAAGGGGGACGTATATGTGTCTGAAGTCCCAATACTGACACGCTTTCTCATTTTTATCACTGGGCTCAGGAGGCAAGGATGCCAGTATGGTTCTTAAAGCATATTAACTGATAACAATGGCTCCAAGCATGTAGGACGAGCCTCCAGAGAAGTCCAGCTAATGCTATTAAATTTCTTCAAATAACAGCTGATCTAACTTCCTTTGCCTTGCATACGTTTTCACAGTGCTTTTCTACAAATATACTAGCACTTAGAGAATATCCCAGATCCCCAAACCTTTTCTAATTAAGGTTAAATGTGTTCTCTGCTGTAAGTACATGTAACTCTCTTTAAAGGAATATGGTGTTAAATTTCCCTTCTTATGTTCCTTAGAAGACAAAATGATAAGCTTGCTTTTGCTTAGGAAAAAAAAAATAACAGCATCTCATTACGGTAACTTCGTCAGAGAGATGTAAGTTAGTTTCAGCTATAGCAGAATCTGATGTCAGCCTGGTAATTACTAGGCAGAGTCAATAATACCTCTCCTCAGTATAACTGCAAATCCAGTACAACCATGACCAGAACTAAATTGCTTGAGAGCAATCAATAGAAATCTCCTGATTGTGATCCCTGGTGTACACATCAGATATAAAAAGGAAAACTGTCCATCCAAGCAAAAGGTCAACTTTACAAATGAAAAATGCAGTATAAGGCTAGGAAGAATTCTCTCCACGCAGAAGCTTCTTGGTTAACTCTGGCTAGAGGTGACAGGCCTGAATGGGAAGATGTATATTTTGAAGGGTAGAGGCTATGCCTACGTGAACAGTAATTTGATGCAACTGGAGTGGAGCAATAGATTCGTGTAGCTGATGCTGAGTTCCCAATATTTGTTCCCTATGTGGTTTGTGGCTTTTAGTCAGACTAAATTTAGTCTGTTTCCTCAAACCAAATATTCTCATCACACGTGGCTCAAAGCTGTCTGAAATACTAATCTTTGACTCAGATATCTGTGTTCTCATGACAGGCTGGACGTCTGTATTGCATTTGCATGGCAAGGTTTTGGTAATGGGGGGGCTACAGTTGTGGCTTCTGTAAGAAGATGCCAGAAGCTTCCCCTATATCTGATAGAGCCAATGCCACCCAGCTCCAAGATGGATCCGCCGCTGACCAAGGCTGAGCTCATCAGCTATGGTGGTAGTGCCTCTGGGATAATATATTTAAGAAGGGGGGAAAAAACTGCTGTGCAACAGCAGCAGAGAGAGGAGTGAGAATATGTGAGAGAAAGAGCTCTGCAGACACCAAGGTCAGTGAAGAAGGAGGGGAAGGATATGCTCCAGGCACCGGAGCGGATAATCCCCTGCAGCCCATGGTGAAGACCATGGTGAGGCAGGCTGTCTGCCTCCAGCCCTTGGAGGTCCATGATGGAGCAGATATCCACCTGCTGGCTGTGGAGGACCCCACACCAGAGCAGGTGGATGCCCAAAGGAAGCTGTGACCCTGTGGAAAGCCTGCGCTGGAGAAGGTTCCTGGCAGAACCTGTGGACCGGTGGAGAGAGGAGCCCACACTGGAGCAGGTTTGCTGGCAGGACTTTTGACCCCATGGGAGACCCATGCTGGAGCAGTGTGTTCCTGAAGGACTGCACCCTGTGGGAAGGGACCTACGCTAGAACAGTTCATGAACTGCAGCCCATGGGAAGGACCTACACTGGAGAAGTTCATGCAGGACTCTCTCCTGTGGGAAGGACCCCATGCTGAAGCAGGGAATGAGTGTGAAGAGTCCTCCCCTTGAGGAGGAAGGAGTGGCAGAGACAAATTGTGATGAACTGACCACAACCCTCATTCCTCATCCACCTGCACTGCTCAATGGGGGAGGAGGTAGAGAATTCAGGAGTGAAGTTGAGCCCAGGAAGCAGGAAGAGATGGGGGAAGGTGTTTTAAGATTTGGTTTTCTTTCTCGTTATCCTACTCTGATTTGATTGGTAATAAACAAATTTCCCCAAGTTGAGTCTGTTTTGCCTGTGATGGTAATTGCTGAGTGATCTCCCTGTCCTTATCTCGACACACAAACCTTTCATTATATTTTCTCTCCCCTCTCCTGCAGAGGAGGGGGAGTGATAGAGCGGCTTTGGTGGGCACCTGGTGTCCACCCAGGGTCAACCCACCACAAAGTCATTAGGTTTGCACCTCAAGTAGAACTTCCAGCTCAGCTTCCTTAGAGAGGAACGTAGTTCAAGTACACCAAAACCACTGTGAGGACCAAAGCAAAGCATTGTAAGTGAGGAAGCTCGAGCAATTCACTTCGAAGCCTCACTGTTGCTTGAACAAAAATAGTATTACAGATGCAGCCAAACATTTGTTCCAGAAACCTTAATTGTTGTTTTCCTAGGTGCTTAGAACCTTATCCTTCTACTTTTCCCTTCCTCAGTCACTCTTGCTTGTGCATAAAACCCTGAATTGTCTTTGATGCCATGTAATTCTTACCACTTGAGTTTTTCCTGCAAATATTAAACAAAGAGATACCTAATGATTTAGTAGAACCCAAGATTCATTTTACTTATTAGTCTGATAAAGTCTCAGAAGCAATAGAAGAGTTTGGTGTTGATGTTCTGGGTAGGTTTTTTTTAAAAAGAAAAAAAGCTTTTTCTGTATATACTTCAGGAGTTGAATATAAGCTTTGAAAAGTGCTGAAACTCAGTCCCTTGAAACTTCAACAAGAATTTCTAGGCACCAGAAATGTGAGAGCCCAGCTACTTACTTAGGACTCTCAAAAACACTGTGGAAAAGAGGCACCTAGTAACCCCTGAATTCCCTTTGAATATCTACCCCCAGTTGCTGAAGGGGCCAGAGGTTGTTAAATTCTTTTTTTTTTTTTTTACATCTTCATTATTTTCTCCATTTATATGGTGAAGTGGCAACTGTTACTCATTCTGTCTCCTACTACATTTCCTTTTTGGAGGTTTCTGTTGCAATGGATTGGCTTTCTAAACTGACTGGAGTTTTCTGAGAAATCTACTTTAGCATAAAATTGTTAGTTTTCTCACTACATCAAATTATGCTGCCCACACAGTACAAAACACAAAATAAATAAATCTGCGTGAAGCTGTGGTGTGGGAAACATCAAGAGTATTTTTGCTTAGGCTGTGCTGCCAGAAAATGTTTTCTTTCCAGTATAACTCTACCTTTCATTTGACATGTCTTTTGCTACAATTTTATGAGCCAAATATTTTCAACAGGTGACAGATTTAAATATATATATATATATAGATGTCTTCATAATTCTACAATGGGAGAAAAAGGTATTTGCCCCATGAGAAAGTGTTTTGTAGCAGTCAGTATAAAATTCTATTTGACGTTCAACAGAGAAAAAAGTGTGACAGGCATTGCATTTGCATTATGGTATGGATTAAAGTACTGCAGTCAGAATAGCTGAAAAAGACTGTTAAATAGCTGATAATTTCATCGTGTTGGAACCAAGTGCAGAACTACAGTGTAGTTGCATTAGTACTGTAATGCTATGACCATTTTCAATTACCATGCTTAACCTTACTAAGAAGCTAAAATGAATGCTAACCATACAGTGTGGCAGGGAGTAGCACAATAGCAGCCTGCTATTCTCTTGCATTCTCTCCCTCCCTTTTTTCTTCCTTGCCACAGCAAGGGAAATGTGTGGATTCCTGCCCACACCATTTCTAAATTGCTCAAGCGATTGTTTCCTTTATATTAATTTGTAATTCTGAATCTTGAGAAGAAGGAAACGCGAGCACGTTCCTCCCCCAGGCCATTTACAGATCTGGAGTTTTAATGTAATCTAAAGCAGAGGCTGAGGAACCAACACATGAGGAAAGGGAGGGCGGCAGCAGCAAGCCAACACCAGTGTTTCCTCAGCAAAGGTTTTTCTTTGTGTGCCATAAGAACTTGCTTTACACAATGCTTACAGCTTTCTTGCTGTTTTCTCTCATGCAAACAGGCTTATGTAAAAAAGCTGGGTGGGGGGAGGGGAGCGGTGGTGAATTTACGTTCATGGTGCACACACATGTGCAGGACTGTATTTCGAGGAGGCCTACTATGACTACCTTCTTTGTTTGCATATGGTTGCTCTGGTGATAATAGATAGTTTCCTTAAATGGATAAATTAAAACAAACAAACAACTTCCATCCTGTCTACACAGGGCAGTTGGAGCTGTGCTTTTAAGGTTATTTAGGCATGAAAAGCAGCAGATTGGCAGATTTCAGGAAGAGTTAGAAAATACGTAAGTAGTGATCTGAACACTGATGCCTCATTACTTTTAAAAGCTCGTCCAGTGCTTATATACGACTCTGTTGTCTAAATACCATTTAAAATCTGGCATTCCATAAGGACAGGATTGCCCCTCTTCACTTTCTTCTGCCTTTTTCGGCTATTTATAATAATTAAATCACCTCTGTCAATTTCTGTATAACTTGCTTTTGTTCTTCATTAGTAGTGAAGTTTTCTGCTCACCTCGGGTTGATCACTCCGCAGTAAAAGAAGGATAAAAATGGAACAGAGGAGACTAAGGGAACCCAGAAGAAAAAAAGTATTACAAAAAAGGGGGTAGCTAATTTGGCTTTTTGCAAGCTTCTCAGAAGACTTTCCAGACGGTGGTTGTGCCAAAAGGTGGTATTGTTCTCTTCCACTTCGCAGGGTGAAGGGAGAGAAGTCTCCAGTGACAGCAAAAGAGAAGTCTGCATATGTGATTGGGATGAGCCTTTAACACATCAGACAAGTTATAAATGTTAGAGCAAAAAGCTTACGAGATGACTCTCTGTCTTTACAAGTCTTCTCAGACAACTGCTACCAATGAGTTTTAACCAGAGTATTCCAGAGTTCTTTTGTGTTATGGGTCTTTTTGCCTCTGCTTGCAAATGGGAAGTTACGCTCCCTGATGGCAAGTGTAACTTCAGGTCCCCTGCCTCAAGGTTACCCCTTCGCTCTTCCAGAGAACAGCCTTTTAGGGCAGATTGCCCTCAGCACATTGGAAAAATCATGCCTTGGGAGAAGGCAAAAGGAGGAAATTAAGTTGTCTTCCGTCATTTCACCTGTGGGTTCTTATGCTTCGATCTAGAGTCTCCATAACTGAGTGGAGAGTGCATAATCTCCTGAAAATTGCCAAAAAGCTGATTAAGGAGGAGAGAGTGACGTTTAGAAAAGAAATGTCTGTAACATTATCCCAGGGACTCCAGCCAAATTTTTCTTTCCTTTTATTTTGGCAAGGATTAGTGTTGATTTTTGATTGCTTAGTAAATTTATTTTCATTAGAAACTTAAGGGAGTATTGTTAAATAAATGTTTAATATTACTGTGGACTCTGGAGTGTGCTTGTTTCACAGAGGTGTTAAATTCCCAGCCATTCTGTTGCAGTGCAGGAAGGGGTTGAGGAGCTTATCTGTTCTCTGCCCAAGGCATATTAACTCCTGCCAAAAACTCTTTGCTCAGACAACAGTGTCAAAGCTCAGCCTGTAACCATTCATAAGGCAAGGGAGGATAGAATGAAACAAATAGGCATCAAAATAGGAGGGGTTTCCAGGTGCTGTAGAGCAAAGGATAAAGGCTTCCTGGGTGCAACAACCGAGAATTGCCTTGTTCTCCTCTTGATCAATTTGCTGTGGCACCACAATGGCACAGAAAGCATCTGAAATCCTGTGTTTGCCATATATAATGGGGATCCCGCTGGTCATAAAGAAAATTTATCTGTGTCAAGAGGACACTGAGATTGCTCCTGAGTACCTCCTGATGCCTGAGCACAGCTGGTTGTTTGAAAAGGTGGGTCAGGAACCTGGAAAAAGGGACTTGAGCTAGAATCAGGAGATGCCATTTGGCTGAAGTTTGGTCGTCTGCTTAATTAAGGTGGAGAAGGCAATCTCATTTGGGAATAAGAGAATCTGGGACATTTTTATTTTGTTTTTACTGTTTATCAGGGATCTGTTTTTCAACTACAAATATTTAAGACTTCCAAGATGTAGCTGGTATTCACTTTAGCAGCTAGACTAGAAACCCTCTGCATGTCTCTAATTGTAACTGTTTAACTTGATTTGCCCAGGAAATGGAAGGACTTATGGAACTACATTATACTTGTGTCTTCCTCCTATCTATTCTCTTAACCTCTAAATGTCTTAAATACTCCAGTTCAATTTGATGAGCTAGAAAGCTGTTTCATGCCCAAGTAAAATGTATGTTGTCGAAGTGTTGGCTAAAGCACGCTAGTAATCTCACGAAGTCAAAGCAGGTGTAGTTCAAACATGAGACTTCTGTATTGAGGTTAAATTTAATATGGCAACCTTGTGAAAACATTCCTGTTTTCCTGTTCTGTTGTTTGTACTGTGAAGGTCATGTGTGTAGACAATGATCTAGTGCTGTCCTTCACAAAGGGACTGCTGGTGTGCACTCCTGGCTTGGGTAGCACTGTTCACTGGTGCAGCTGACCCAGACCTTTCAGGCTGGATCTGAGACCTGCCTCCTGTTTGGCACAATTGGACTTTGCCCCAGGGTTGGAGTCTTAACTGCTTTGGATTGCAATGCAATTGAAAGGGGGGGAAAAAAAGCAGTAGCTACAGCTGTTCAGTGCCAAGCCAAGTTTCCAACCATATGTACAATCCCCTCTTAATACCCTTGGAGCTTTCCAGGGCAGCTTTTCAGGTTATCTGATGAGCTTTTAGAGGGAGGGCTCTGATACAGAAATCCTGCTCTTTGAGCAAAACGGCAGCTGTGTGAGGACCTTGAAATATTTGGACCTTTCCTTTATGACATCTGTACTCTATGGGCCAGAAGAATTTAGTAGCAGGAAGCCAACATTTATGCCTAAGGGGCCTGGAAATTGTTATGTGGAGCCAAGTATTGCACTGTCAGACAGCTTTTCTTTGTATTTTACTGTCTGTAGATCTATATTAGAGAGCTTATTTTAAAAAAAATTAGAGTTCTTCTAAAGTTATCCACTCCCTTGAAATTCAAAATGACCTTATTTTTCCGTTGAGCTTTTTGAAATGCTTGCTGAGATTGCACAATATCTCAACACAAGACTAGTTTTGCTTCATACACTTTACCACACAATTTGCCTTTCTCTTTATCCTTTCCCTTAATTTTTTTTCTGCTTGGCGACTTCTTGCAGTCTGACTTCAAGAACTCTTCATGGGCTTGTTGTCAAAAGCATTCAACTCCCTCTGCTCAGCATGTTCACTCCATTTTACCTGCCCTATAGTCTTGTTTATTGCTGTTCAACATTGCTGTTATAAGGTTCTTAGATTTTTCAGCCGTACTGGATCTTTGGAACCTGGCAGGATGAATTGGTTGGTTTCCAGTCTTTAATGTTTATCTCCCCTTGGATCTCACCATCTGTTCTTATTTGGCAGTGCAGGTAAATGAATTTTTTTCAGCTTCCTTTCACGTGCCCTGTTTCCTGCAGATACTTAACTTGTGTGTTTCCTCTTTCTCTCTCCAGACATCATTAAGAAGGATTTGATGGCATTTACTGAAGCTTATGAGTCTGACTGAAATTTCCATGCTGGATTGTGTGTTGCAGGGTTGCTTAATGAGGAGGAGGTAGGAATTTTTCTTTTGTTGGGATTTACATTGACTAACGCACCCTCATGGAGTATAGTGCAATGACATCCACAAAGTTAGGACCGTTTTTTTCCCCTTCATTAAGTATATTCCTCCTAACTTCTTCCATTTACCTTTATTTCTCAACGTCACATCTTTGAGCACATCAGCTAGCCATATACCTGTTGTTTTGGGAATTAACATCTGTTCTGTAAGAATTCAATCCTAATGTAGTCCAATTGCAGCATAATCACAGCTACCAGGGGCAACCCTGCACTTAAGACCAGTAGTCATTCAATGGTGTCTTGAACTTCAAAGATGGTACATTTTGCTATTTCAACTTTTATAATTTATGGTCAATCTCAGAGTGACTGTAATCTTTAACTCTCTTTACCTTCTGGATTGCAAAGTCTTAAAGGGAAAGTCTGAAAACCTGGTGATCGGTTGCACCCTTCTGCATACTGTTGAAGAGAAAGGAAACAAGGATGAAACATGGAATGTAGAAAGGAAAATGCAGTTGTTTTTTTCATATTTATTACCCATAGCAGGAAACCCAACTTTGAAAAGCTGCCTTCAATTTTGAAAGTGCTTTACTGCTACCCTAGATAATTGTGTTTGTAAACATTTGGAGGTACAAATGCGGTCAGTGTCAGAGATACTGTCCTTCTTGTGCACTTAAGGCTTTTTACAGTGTTCTCTCAGAGTATCTGCACGTTCATTATTTTTTAAAGTTGACATTGAAGTTAAATGGGATCAGCTTGTGGTGTATGCCTTAACGAGTTACTTAAGGGCAGTTAAGGATTTGCCTCATGAAAGGATTAATCTGAATGAAAACCCACCTGCTGTTCCCTTTTGTCATTCATCAACTGTCCTCAGATTCTCTTCTCAGTCAGACCTATGAAATAATTTGCCAGTTGTTGCAATCTGTCAACTATGCCTGTTAACTAAAAGTCATTTCCATACAACAGCTGTCCCTCTGCAGCTTGTGTGTAAGGAGTTGGTCGTCAGTCCCCTTCCAAAACCAGAATCCACAGCCATTTGGCGTTCTTCTTGGGAGTGCTCATAAAGAGCCCAAGACCCAAGCTGACACCAAGGCTGAGTGCCAGTCTGGGAATCAGAGCCCTTCCTGCAACAGTGTCTAGGATTTTCAATTGTTTCATTTAGTTCATTAGGTCGGAGTGATGCTGAACGGGCAAAGTGGATCTTGCATAATGGTTGGTCACGTTTTATCTGCTGTATGGCTAAAGAGAAGATTTTCAGCTCTGTCAGACAAGCATTTTTCCCCAACTACTGAAAATTAACTTTTAAACTATGCTATAAACACTTTTACAATACTATTTTCCTTCTTTTCCAGCAATTTGTGGCAGCTCCTGTAACTCCATGCAGGACCATGAGATCCTTTCAACAGCTTCACAAGAGTTACTCATTCATTCTGATGAAAGCCAAAGAAGCTGTACTAAATGTTACAGCAGTGTCTGGACTATTGGCACAGGTGGTATTTAAATGATGAATAGCTCCTTAGACATTGTAGTCCATGAGCATTTTGGTTTCCCAGGTGCTGATAATTTCCTGATAATTGCTGTCTTCAACAATTTCGCAAGCAGCTACAGGCTATCCTAATACAAGAAGACAAGTAGATCATATCTGGGCTTTATACTGAATAATGCTTTTATTTTTTTTTCCATTTGGGTGATCTTTAGATTCTAGACCATGCTCAAAAAATACTCATCAAAACACTTAGGCTTTATTACCTGAAAAAATGTTTCCTGACTTTAGCTTTGCCTGTTTCATTCAAAAAAGCTCTTCTGCTTTTATGTCCTCCAGCTTAGACTGATGGTTTACCTAGTAAAATGTTTCACTACACTTCAAACTCTGTGTGAAATTCTGCTGTCGGTGTGCAGAAAAGCAGGGTGACACTGACTCAGTCCTTATTTAGGGCTTGTTACTCATGCAACAAAAGATAGATTTCGAGGCCCTGCTAATGTTCTGTAATGCCTTCTATCATCAAGTCCTGGAATACATTTCAGATTTCGATCTTGGTATTGCATGAGATGTGTTTCACATATTAATGTACTGGGCAACTGTATAAAAACAACCACCTGAATCACTGTGTTCTCTCATGCTTAAATTATCTACGGGGTGCCCCTTGCTCTCTTATGTGGGTTATGCACTCATGCATCACTGCATTGGCAGAGGGGAGGAAGAGCAGCATATACTAGGCACTCTGTTTCACCACTCAAAACCACACAAGCTGCTGTTCAGGCTTATTTGAGTCTACTTTAAATCTCAGTTCTCAAATGACTTATGCCAAAATAAAGTCAAAACCACCACACGGTGTCTCTGAATTTACTATATTACTTGAAAACACTGCTCATAGTTAAATCAGGTTAAACCCTTGGTGAAAGAGCATAGCCAGACACACTGGTTGTGCTGCAGCTGGTTGGGTCAGGAGATGAGTGACTCCATTTGCACATTCTCAGCTGGTTCAGATTTTCTGGCTTTACTGCGTTTGTAACTGCTGAGAATAACCTGTGCTAGCTTGCATGCATTTTAGGCTTTTTGTTTTATTGTAACACTTTTTTTCCACAAAAACTGGTGAAGGTGTCACTGCCTATACAGTTGTGCTGGCATCGCTGAGAGAGCAGGGAGCAGGAGCAAGACAGAAAGTGGGTGAGCAGATGAGGACAGCGACCTCTTAATCAAGTTAAGCTGTAGCCACAGCACATCTGACTGTGCCCTGAACAATTTTAATTAAAAAAATACAAACATTGACATGGGGATGGCCAGGAGCCAGGGATGAAATTCTGGCCACGCTGAGCAAGCAACTGGGAGGAATTTCCTGGGTTGATGAATCCCATCCCACGTTTTTCCAGGAAAACGTTCTTGAACTGATCATGGTCCACATTAAAGTTTATTTCTCTGTTGACCTGCTACCCTTGAAAGTCAAACATCCCATAGACTTCATTTGGGTTGGGATTTCATTTCAAGTGATAGTTCAACAGAGCCATAAATATTCAGAGAAAATTTCTGACTAACCCCTCAGACTAGTGCCTTCCCCACCACACACCCCGATGACATCCCTGTTGCAGTTCTGCTGCTTGAAGACACTTCTGCTCAGAGTGCTGTCCTCCACTTTCCAGGGAAGAAGCAGAATGTCTGTATAGGTTGCCATAAGAGGCTTTTCTGCACATTAAACATGTTCTGCCCCACAAGTGGGAAAGTTTTGTCGTTGAAGTCTCTGTTTCCCAGCAGGGAAAGATTTCTTGTTCCTTTTCTGACACAGATCTTGACTTCACCCAGGCGGTATGCTGGTGATCAGGTTTTTCCCCAAGCTAAAAGGCAAAGCTGAGAGCGTTAGAAGGTGAGGCACTAACCTAGCTTATATTATTGCAACTTTTTGCCATTGGCCTTGGGCTGGTGATGGTGGTTTCTTGTCCCTGCTCTGCAGTCTTCTGATTTCTTTCTCAGCCAGCTCATACCTCCCAGTTGGGCTCATTTCCCTGCCAGTCCTGGAGAAATGGGCTCTGCCCTTTGCTTTCCTAAAATCACACATCTGTGTGTTCCAGCTTTCCTTTCAACAGAAGATTTTTTGTTTGTTTACTGATTTTGTCCTTTCTATATATTTCTGAAAAGCAGTGGAAAGGAAGACAAGCAAATGAGACCATTTGCCTGGCTGGCAAGGCAAATGGCATGATTTAAAAGTGGTTGAGCTAAAGAAATACTAAAACCTCCAGGAAAATTCCAACATTTGTTCGGATGTTTTTGTTTATTTTTGGAGCTGCGGAATATCCATGATTTTCAGTGTTTTGACCTTTACTTTGAAGAATGTCATCATTGTGCCAGCAAACTCAGCTGTCAATATTTTCATTTCACACCTCTTTATAGAAGTTCATAACTGACCTATAAAATTACACATAGTGAGCATATGTGGTCTCAGGCAGGAAAAGATTTAATAAATAAATACATAAATGCAAATGTGTCTGTTTAAAAGTTGTAAAGCCACAAAAAATGAAATTGGTGATTTCAAAGGCATTTTACAGTCCTGTAACTCAAAAGCAATCCGGTCAGGTTTTTCTTCTTTTAAACTCAAAATGATTAACCTCTTAGTCTTTAATGTGGACTGATGTAGTGCCTGTGGCCATTATGGCGAATAACCACATTATTGCATTTAGGAAATTAGCTACTGTGTGCTTGTGGTAATTTTGTCTCCATGAAAATAGCTCACAAATTTTAAGCAGGCAGATTTATTACAGGACCCAGTTCTGCTTTTAGATACACACCATCTTTGTGCATTCATGTGGCTTCATCAGAGTGTATTTGAAAGGATCTTTGTCAGCCAGCTTTAATATTAGGAGTTTTCCTGCTGAAGGACTGGGGAAGGGAGGAGGGAAGGGGTCTAACTTTGAGAATGCTGTATGTTTTAGAGGGAGAACAAGTAAGTTTTTTAAAATTTCCCAATGATTCTCTTTTTATGATTCATATCCATGTTTAACTATTAGACGGTAATAGGTCTGAAAAAGTTGTTATGGCACTATAATTTCCAAACTGATACTTGTAGGGTAAAAATATTTCAGTGTAAAAATCATCATAAAATTCATAGGAGCTTTAATCTTCAACTCCCCACCTAACCCCCTTTCATAAAATATTGGGACCATAAAATATTGTGCTTCTGAAAATTTGGCATTAAATTCTCTTTTTTAATGAAACACACATCTTTATTACGCTTTCTCCCAAAACTAAGTTGAGTTTAGCACAGTGCTGTATGGCAAGTACTCAACTCTACAAGAGGGAAGAGGAACAGTGGGATATATGGCAGACTGGTGAGAAGATTTTATGCCATGATGATAGTGTGGGTGGTAAAGTCTTCCCTGGCTTTTCTGCTCACTAAATACCAAACTGATGTGAAAAGGGAGAAAAGCAGCATGTGTCCTTTGGGCAAAGGCAGCGAGAGATGGGAATTTCCTTCCAAAGAAGATGAGAGAAGCAGTCTCTCCCACGTTTTGATGAGAACTTACTCTCACCAGAGAATCCAAGCTATCATTGTGTTGGCTTGGGCAACGCTCCTCTAGAATATCTCTCACAGTGGCACACTGTTCAGCCATCAGTCTTAGCAGTAGGAGGGACAGCACAGGTCAGTCTCGTGCTGGCCTTTTGTTGTCCTGCTCACACAGGCAGCCCTGAGCAGGGTTAAACACAGTGGTATAATCTCTACTATGTCCATGTTGCTTCCACTTAGGGAACTATGACTTGAACAGGTAAAAGTTTATTTTAAAACTTTAATCTAAGGGGGGGGAGGAGAGGAGGGAATTAGTGTTGGCCCAGCCTTGACGATTTCTGAATGCCCTAATGTTTCAGTTTGCACTGAAATCCTAAACTCCACTGTGCCTTGCATGGTTTTGCATTTCAGTGAAAAGAGTTCACATAGCTCAAGTCCTAAAGTTACATTAACAAGGCAATATGTTGAAAATATAAAAGCACAGTGTCTCTAAATAAGCTACAGTAATTCTGTGCTTGGAATACATGACTTTTTGGTGTCATGAAAATCCTATGAGCGTTTTCCATACCTAAGTCTTTTCAGTTCAGTGTTTTAACGATTAACTAATTGATCCCTTTAACATTATGCTAATTCTCTTACAAACGTAAATTAGTATGCTTTCTGTCTAGAGTTTTACAGGATGCACTAATAAATCTCAATAAAATAATGAGTAGACGTATCATAGAAACCAATCTGGAAAAATATTGTTTATCCCACAACTTGTGTTGCAGGAGTAGGTAAATATTTGACAACTCAAAGAAAATGTTAGGTTTTCCAGTATTCCCTTACCTCTGTGAGAGTGCAAAACCAGCCCCTTTCTCTGAAATGTATAGGTTTCTTTTTTCCATTTTGCACAGTACCACAAAATGAAGACTAATGTCAGCCTTTGTATTAGAGCTGTCCACACCTGCAATAACAAAATTCCAAATGTCGTGAAACCTCCCTGATTTCAGATTTTCTCACATTTTTTGTTGTGTTTGGTGATTTTAGTGAGCAATATAAAAAACTGGGCAAGTTTGAGGCATATTCTTCACAGGGACTACGTACTGAATTGCCTAGGGTTTCCAGAAGCTGGTGATTATGCCTGGGAACCTGGTAGCTAGTTTTGGAGTTTCACTGGTGCTGAACGGAGAAAGGATTCTGGTGAAAGATGTAAACATTTCCATCAGTCCCCTGAGAACTAAGATTGGTTTCACTGCTTTGGAAAGGAGTCCTCCATAATGGCAATCAAACAGTAAAGATTTCCTTAAAAACTCCATACTCCAGAAGACTACAAAAACATTTAACTAGGCAGATCCAGCATTTAATTTTTCTGGGCATCACATGTATTTCACAGTTTTATTTAAGTCTTTGTTTCGTCCCTTTATTTTGTGTCCCTTGACAAAAATGTTGCACAGACAATGCATACAAATTATAAACCCGAGCTGCTCCTAGTAGAAGACCATTCTCATCTTACTAACGAGCAACTCACAGACCAAACCTGATTAGAAATAAAGGTTTTATGGGAATTACAGGTATCTCATCTTAATACACTTTCTTAAGCTATTCATATTGCAACAGGACTATTTTAACTTTATGTATAAGTGAGGCTGCAAATTCAACTTTGCCATTGGTCACCTTGGTATAAAAATACTAGTTCATACCATCATCTTACTGAAGCGGAAAACAATATCTGGCCCACGTAGTACAACCTGAAGATTTTTGACAAAAGGTAGCTAACGACCTGTCCTAAAAAGCTGAAATCCAAGAACGTATGCACAGCCATACTGGCAGTATGTTCATGGGCTCTTTTGTTGTATGGTGTAAGAAGAAACTGTTGCCAGCCTCTCAAAGTAGGGGAAAAAAATGAGCATCTCTATTACTTAGCTATGCACGCCACTTAATAATCTTATTGCAAATGAAGCTGGGCCCAAACCTGAGAGTCACATTACTTAGAGAGTAAGAAGAGGAAGAATCTTTATTGCTGCTAGAGACAAGGCTGCCAGAAATCCTGCAGCTGAATGTGCTGCAGAACACAAGAGTTTTTCAATATGCTCAGAGGATTACAATTCAAAGACAGAGGCAAATGCTGTACTCTCCAGAATAGCTATTGATTGACTGATACACTTAAAGGATAAGGACTGAATCCTGCAGAAGGCCAGGGAGCTGAAGACAATCATATATAAAGAAAAGAAAATCCTGTTCTTTCCAGAGCTTAAGTCTAGTACTCAAGGTAGGGGACATATATCTGGGTGCTGCTGAAATAGGGCTTTACTAAGATAGTGGAAAGCACAGTATCTTGAAAGCTAGGAGGCTTAGTTATCAAGGACAGGTATATATGTCACTCAGATCAACCTCTTAAACAATGTAGTTGAAATTTGGTAGATGATGCTTCAGTGAATTGAACTGTTGTTGGGGTTTTTTTTACAATAAATTTTGGTGAATTACCTACTCAAAACTAAATACAAAATGTGGGAACTATTGTTTATTTAAAATTAACCCAGTTCTCAGCTTTTCTGTTTGGGAAGGAGGGAAAGAGGCAGGAAAACTGATTTTTTACATCTTATTTCTAGTCTTTTTCTTACCTAGAACTTTTTTGTGAACAGTATGGTCTCTCCCTATGTAGCCTGCTGTCATTGATAGATTTGAACACAACAAAAACCTGAAATTTCCATGTGACAGGAGCTTACCTCATCAATCCCTCTTTTATTGCTGTTTTCACATGCAATTTCTGTCTCTTCTTTTATTGTTCAAAATTATCATCATGTATCCCTTGATATTCAGCTCTCTTGTGTCTCCATAAATCAGAGGAGCATGAAGCAAATATTTTTGTAACACTAATGTAGCCTTAGAACTGACCTGTCTCTTGAAAAATGAACAATACCAGAACTTATGAAGTGCAAAGAAAATATACATGGAGAGGGGCAAAGGGATAACCTTGGAACAGTAAATGAAAGAAAGGGAGTAGTATTTCTGCCCTTGCTAGCAGGAATGATGCAAAGATGGACTTCACCAAAGAATGTGAGTATGCATAAAGGAAAAAAAAGAATCTTCCAAAACTCTTCCTGTTAAAGTCCCACCCTCTACCTCCCATCTCATGGGAAGGAGACAGGTCCAGTAAAACAAACAAACGAACCCCCAGATTTTCAGTTGAGTCCTCTTTTTTTCTTGTGTTACCTAAGACAACAGCAAATCTGTCCAGAAGAAAATGTTTTTTTCCCCATAGATTGTTCTTTTAATGTTGTGGTTTTGCTACTCTATGCAGAATAATTTACTTGACTTTCATGGTAAGGAGCTGATTCAAAACAGATTCCCTAAAGAGAATATGCAATTATAATGCTAAGCTAAGTATCAGAAAATGGAAACAATCAGTTTTGAGGACTCCATTGTATCTGCAGGATTTAAATACAATCGAAAATGTTGTCAGTTTTTATATGCAAGTTGCAAGAGACAAAAGAAACAAAGATAAAGTGATGCACGAAGTGGGAAAAGTCTTTAGGGACATTAAGCCAATTCAGAACAATATGGAAGTAATCAAAAGTCAGTCAACAAACCAAATAAAACTCCATAAAAGAAAAGTACAGACTAAAGCTGAGGCAGCTTAAGGAAGGCTGGATGATAGTAGATGCAGTGTGTTTACATGAGAGACTGAGAGATTACAAAACAAGGTATGAAATAATTAGTGTTGGTTAAATCTCAAAAGGTTTGGAGCTTTGCTTTAGTTAGAATAAGCACCAAGAGGTTTGGCTGCTTACCCAGATCTTCTCCATAGTTTCAAGAAGCTGAAACAAAACTAGAAAACTACACAAAGGAAGAATACACACAGAAATCCTTGTGCTTTTTTCTTTCAAATGTCCCCTCCATCATGTTCTGGCATATTTGTTAATGCTTCCCAGAGGTACACAAAAGTTGACAATGACCCTAATCTTTCTTTAAACACCTTGATTCCCAGGTAGCATTTGAGTTACAAATGATAGTTTACACGCATGTGTCCTTCTTCCAGAATAACTAGATCCGCTTGTTAAAAACTTCTAGTTTGGGAAGCGTGTGTGTTATTACTAAGTGTATGGTTTTATATGTTTACAGGCAGAGTGGAGACATAAAGTTGAGGAAAAGTAAAACATCCAATTTTTAATGTGATGTTTTTTTCAAAGACAGGACGGGACAGGATAGATCCAAATAATAACAAAGTTTAAAATGCTTGAAAAGTTGTCAGAAGATGAAAACACAACAAACTGTTGTAAACAGAGCTGCACAAGGGAAAAGAAAACAAGATTGATTAAAAGTTCTGCATCTGACTGATTTACGGGAGACACAAGTGTTACAGTTAAGGTCCCAGCATAGCAGCTGTCCTGTTAAAAGTGCAATTGAGATCTTGTGATCAGGATTCCTGGGCTCCCAGTCATCCTCACATCACCTTTTGGGTGTATGCCCAGAAAGCTCCGTTTTCCTTTGACTGCATTTCCAGGTCTTACTGCATTACAGAACCAGGACAAGGATTCAGACACAGGAATTTATTCTTGGTTGCTTGCAGTAACACAGCCGAATTTGGAACAGCAGCATAGCTTCCAGGGTTAAAAGGAGCCAGTAGCAATCTGACAGTGTAAAGATTTACCTCCATCTTTTTGGTAGTGAATGGGCTTGGAGACACCAAAGGAGTTTTATCCACTCCTATATCCCCCTTAGCGTTTTCTAAACATTTGTCTTCCCTCCCTTTCTGAGATGGAGGCAGAGGTCACTAAATCTTCTCCAGATATAGCAGTATTTCTGCACTTCACACTATCTCTGCATTTTACTATGTGGAATGTGGACTACCTGTCTACCTCCAGTACAGCTATAGCTACTCCAGATAACACCTGTCCTTCCCACTATCTGTATTTGATCTCTCCACTGACATACTTGGCAACACTTGCAGCTGACTCTACTTATTACTACTCGAGAAAAGCTTTTAAGATCCTTTCTAATTAAAATGTTTGTATGTATGACACATTCATGTAGTTTGATGGCTTATCACCTATCTAATTTCTTTTTGCAGATAAACGTTGTATTTTCTTAATGTTGTGTTAAAATTGCTAGAAGTGTATTTCCCAATCCAGCACTATGTTGCACTGTTCTGTTCTGTATGTAGACCAGTGTACCACTAAGGGCAGCTTTCACATCCCTGACTGGGGTTTGAACTCCAGGTCCTGTGTCAGAATGGGTTGATTTGCATTGGCTTTCTGTATTGCTAATGAAGAGAGAGAAATAAATTATTTTGAGGGTGGCTCAAACCATGAGCTCGCACCAGGTGCTCTGAGTTACTCTATGGAGGAATCCCTCTCTCTTGCTGCTGGCTATGTAAGGAGTCTATGGAGATCAGCATCCTAAACTCAGTGCCTAAAATCAGTCAGTGTAAATGTCAGTCTTAACACTATTTCTGCTACCAAAAATGTACTGCGAGGTATGTAGAGCAACTACAAACACAGGGTACTTTTCACAGTACTTTGTATCAGCAGTGACAATGACAACTTTCCATTAGAAGAGGAGGCACAGTGGACACATCTGCTGTAAAGCCTGATCCTCCTCTTATGGAAACATCTTAAACTGGAAAGACATGACTGTTGGTAGGAGGGAAAATACAGACAGCAGGCACAAAACCACTGACTGTTTCCATGAGCAGGAAAATGACGTAAGCTTCAAAGTGAGGCCGCGTTTCAAGCCTGCACATATTTCCATAGCTGTTGCCAGATACCAGTTCTAGGAATCTGTAAACAGCAAAGACCACATCCTAGTTTTGGCTTTCCTAAACAACTCTTTCCATGAGGTCTTTAAAGGACTAGGAAGGAACTCGAAAAGTTTAAAGGGATTATGGTACGTGAGTGTTTATCAAGCAGCAAAAGCTATGAATTTAAGCACGTGAGTTAAAGCAGAATTGATGATTTCAAAGTGAAAAAGAGAGCATGCAGTCAGTTGTAGCCAATTTTAGATTATTTTTGGTGTGAGCTCGACTTTGATTGCACCCCTGGATTTACTGTTCTTGCAAAACATGTGTTCCAGATTTTGCATGTCTGTGTTCCCAGATGCTTAAAACCTATTCACCAACCAGACACATTGCAGAGAAAAATTCATCCTCTGTAGATAGAAAATGTACTTTTATTCTTTAATATGTGACCCTATCCATGGGCTCTATTCATTTTGTTTTCCATCATTGAGCAATTTCTTTTTTGCGACCGACAGCAAATTTTCATTGTGAATGATTGTAATTGCAATTTATTCTACTTCTAATAACACAGTTTGAGTCCAAATCAGTGACATGTATTCAGAGGGGACCACAAGTCTACTTACTATGTGCACTGTGAGTGTTTTGTGGTTGGCAGGTTTGTTGGTAGTCTCTTGAAAAAAAGCACAAGGAATTAAAGAGGTCAGGAGCTGCAAGTAGGTGAGATATAAAGTAGACAGCTTGACTCTGAGAAGAATTTAACAGTTGTGAAACAGCTGTGCTCCTGAAAAGTCCTGAGGACTCTGAAGAGACACAGGATCTATCCAAATGGTCTTTATGTAGTGCTTTACCTAAGAGACAATAAGGGGGCTCCTTCAGTTCAGGAACATTTTATGTGAAGTAGGCTTGTGAATTGCATTGCCTATGTCTGCAGCGCAGCTGCATAGTGGTAGGATCTCTCCGGGTTTCAGAACCTTTTTGCCAAATTGTATGATACTCAAGCACCAATTCTGTGAATCACTGGGGACTGACTGAAGGCAAAGGGCATTTCTTTTCTCACTGTCACACACTTGAAAAGCTAGGCATGGCCCTAAGAGTATTCCAGTCATACAAAATGTAATCACCACAGCAAAAGGCTGAGCAATCATTTGTGACTGATTTTGAGTCTTCTCTGAAGTAAACAGAATTTGGGAACAAAACTAAAAGTGCACTGTATAATTCAAACAAAACTACAACAAAATGTATGTAACTAATTTATAAACTACCGAACAAAGTGCTGCTTTCTATTCTTTCTATTCTCATTTCTTCTTATCACTTTTTGCATGTAAATATTCATAAAATATTCAGCAACGATCTCATTATTTTTAACTAGAATGTACAGTGAAGACAGCTGAGAAGCAAAGAGTTTTCTGTCAGACTCTATAGTCTGTCTTCAAAAGCAGCGTATACTGCCTTTATAATTCAGAGCTGATTTTGCTTTTCAGGATCAGTGTGAATAATACCTAATAACAATTGCCCCCAATATCCAGACCCAAGATGCTAAGCCCTGCCTGCACAGCCTCATATCTTTTTTATCCTTTCTCACTGTCTGTATTGTTCTAATTTGTCTGAGATTTTAAATATTGCGTGATTGATTTAACACTCCTTTCCAAGGAACACAGAAAAGACCCCCAGTGTTCAATGATTGTTTCCCAGGCTTGCTCAGTTTAGCCTGTAAGGACAGGTGCTAACTTTTATTAGGCCCTGGAGAAGAAGCGAATTTCCATTTGTCGTGTTTCTCCCAGTCCTGAAAATTGGGAAGGCCACCTACACAAACGTAATTTCACTGGCTCTTTTGTATACAAAGAATCCAATCATGCAAACACTTAAACACGTTTGGCTTTATACACATGAATAATCCTATTAAAGTAATCTATTACTATTTTAAAAGAGAAATGAGCATGAAAAAAATTTACATTTAGAACTCTCCGAAATTAATGCTACTATTACATTTTATAAGTATAATTTAATGAATGCCGAATTCAAATACACTTAAGGTTTAATTATGGGCTTGTCATTGAAAGAGTCTAAGAGAAGAAGATATAAAGATATTCGCATAATCTGGAACTCGCAGTAAAGTCAGTATGTTCCTTGATACGGAGCAAATTTACACCACATTATCTGTAATTTTGCACAGAACCAACAGTGCATTACAGCATCTAAGTAAAATGAAAGAAAAGAAAGACTATGCAAAAAAACCCACAGACTTTCCACTACTTCTAGAAAACTAGTAACTTTGTGTTTGTTTCCTAAGATAAATAAAAAGAAAATATAATGTCTTTGAAAGATTTCTGAGATAAACAGCAACCTCATCTTTCAGTTACCATAAATTGAGCATGTAATTAAATCTGAAATATAACTCCAGCCCAAGAAGAAATTTAAAATATAATAAAGAATGTGAAAATGCTACTGTAAAAGCAAAGGGACTGTATGACAGGAAAATCTGTGTGACTAGACTGTCCTCAGTCAGAGAGTCTCAATGCAACAACATCTATAAATCCAAATCCAAGTGCATAAATAACTGCCAAACCACCTAACAAAGAAAGGATCACGCTAACAAGGATGGATATTGGTAGCATATGCTGGGAACTCTGAATCAGGTCAGCAAGCACGTGCCAATATTGGATCTGTGAAGCAGCCAACAAAGTGAACTAGGCGGTATAGTGATCAATGATATAGCTTCAAAGTCTATAAACAGTACTTGAGATTTGGTTATATACTTACATTCTGGATGCTGATATTTAAACAGAGTAGTTGTGCCAGGCTGAAATGGAAGATGCAGGGTGTTTTAATAGTTACATATCTGGTGCTACAGCAAGAAAGCTCATAACCAAAAATCAGTGAAGAAAAGAAAGCTTCAATTATTATTTCTTGGGGTGACCTATAAACATTTGTCTTTAGACGAAATTTTGAGTTGCTTAAGGACTTATTTTTTAATTGTTGATAACACTGCTTCTCAAATGTTAGTATAGTACGGAATTAGATAAATGGATGTATTAGGTGGTGATTCAGGGTATTTCAGAAAAGTGTTTTTGTAATGATTGCATACATTGCTTGAAGAGTCTCAAAATGATACTGCCTTGCATTACAAAAAGCTTGTCCTTTCCATAATGGTATCTTGATAGAATGTGGGTGGAATGAGTAGTTCCCAGGGCATTAGCAAAGCCATGACATAAAGTATTTTTGTTTTCTGTAGCTGTTGATTACATCTTGAGGTAAAACAGGTATTCAATTATATACACTGAAAACCAGTGTATCACTATAAAAGATATATATCAAGAAATTGTAATTTGCATTTTTGTCATTATTCATTAATACCACACTCAGTCACTTGGGGGACTGCAAGCAATCAGGGGCATTTCTTTTAGACTTACCATAATACAGAATCTGACATCTCTGGGACTAAGTGGGGTTTCTGTTTTCCTGAGATGCTCATGTAAACATCCCAGCAAACAAATTCAGAATGTCTCTTCTCAGAGAATCACAGACTGTATGAGGTTGGAAGGGACCTCTGGAGATCATCTAGTCAATCCCCCTGCTCAAAGCGTGGTCAGCTACAGCAGGTTGCTCAAGGCCGTATCTCTTGATATGACAGACACCCCAAGCCCTTAACCATCTTTGTGGCCCTTTGCTGGATGTGCTCCAATATATTCATGTATCTCTGCACTGGGGAGCCCAGAACCAGACCGAGAGCCTATCTGTGTCTTTAGTCCAGTGCTGCATGGAGGGGACGGGTCACCTTCCTCGACCTGCTGGCAACACTCCCTAATGCAGCCCAGGAGTTTGTCTGCCGTTCTTTGGTGCAAATGCACATTGTTGTGTCAAGTTCAATTTGGTGTCCACCGGGACACACAGGTCTTCTTCTAACAAGTTGTTTTTCAGCCAGTTGGCCACCAATACGTATTGATGCCTGGGGTTACTCCCCAAAAGGTGCATGACTTCGCAATTCCCTTTGCTGAAATTCATGACATTTCTGTGGGCACCTTTCTCCAGCTTTTTGAGATTCCTCTGAATGGCAGCACAACCATCTGAATCAGCCAGTCTCCCCAGTTTTATATCTTCTGCAAACATACTGAGGGTGCACACCGTCCCACCAGCCAGGTCATTAACAGTAAGGTTAAGCAGTACTGGCCTAGCATCAGACCTGAGGGTACACCACTAGGGACTGGTCTACAGTTGGACTTCAGGTCACTGATCGCAAACCTTTGAGCCTAGCAATTCAGCCAATTTGCTATCCACCTCACTGCCTGCTTATCTGGCCCATACTTCATCATTTTGTCAATGACAGTGTGATGGGAGACAGTGTCAAAAGACTTGCTGAAGTCGAGATGAACAATATCCACTGCTACCCTCATCCACTAAACTAACCATTTCACTGTAGAATGCTATTGTGTTGGCAGGATTTTCCCACTGTAAATCCATGCTGATTACTCTTAATCACCTTCCTTAAGTTTCTGAACCTTTTACTCCGAAGAGCACATAGAAGTGTATGAACTTCACCCGCGTAATTGTGATTAGTTTACAGCTGTTAGGACATGGACATTGTAAAATTCTTATACCTGCCAATCTCGGCATTAAGAGGATGACCCTGATGAAAGCATGGAGTTTTGTGGTTAACCAAAATGAGAGCAAGGTGAAGCCCAGAGCTGATTTATACTGAGTTTGGCATTGCTGTTTGGAAACTAGTTTTCTATCTTTTTAGGCTCACCAATTGTTACAATGTTTTGTTTCTTCCCTTTGCTGTAGATGGTAGATGTTTAGTATGATGTGCTTGGCTACAGTTCAGCAACTGAATTGGTGAAAGATTGTGATCTCTTCATAACATTATCTCCCTAATCTGTCTGATCAATGTGGCAGTATTCCTGAAAGTTGTTCTCTGGGCTAGCAGCTGAATGTGGGCTTGAGCAAAGCGTGATTGCATGATTGCAGCAGCGCAGGAAGTTACATTGCAAAGAAGAAAATAAATATTTAAAAAGTAAGATAAGTCTTGTTTATATACCTAGGGAGAGAGTATTCATTTTAATAGTTCATTTATTGCAGTTATATAGAACAGGCTGTAAATCCATTCTATAAAAACATTGTCATATTTTTCCTCTCACCTTATCGTTTAAAACAGAACAATAAAACTATCTTGATGGTTCTTTTCTTTAACTATCTCTAACTGTGTACGGTATATTTACAGACTGACTGCCAAACACAAATCAGCGTTTTGGTGTAAAGTAATGTTCTGCCCTCCTTGTATTTGCTGACTTCTGAAGAGTCTTTTTTCAAAAACACACTTCCCTTTCCCCTGTACTTGCTGCATTATTGGAACTCTGTCTGCCAATACAGCCAAGTGTCTGTCACATTTCTATTATGAACCTTCTATTTGGGGTTCATAATTCAAATATTCCCATTAGTCTTAAACTGAATTAACAGCAATTTCTTAGTAAAGAAGAGCTTCCATAATCACCCTTAAATGTGGTTTGTTTTCTTTTGAGCACCCACAATATTTGGACAACAGTAATTTTTCTATAATCACAGAAACATTGAATTTTACTTTACTTTGAGAACTAATTCATAATGTTAGCCTTTAATATGATCTAGATAGCATGGTTTGAAAATGCTTGGGAAAAAAAATCCTGTTGAAATGAAGCTATAAATTTTGAAGTCCATATTTTTATTCTGAGAGTCTCATGGTTTGTAATTTTAGCTCATAGATGAGGTAAAAATTCTTCCATGACAAGGAACATG
>VYXH01009678.1:13872-31656 GCA_013397275.1 Burhinus bistriatus | reverse complement strand
CATGACAAGGAACATGGCAACTTGCTTTGCCTAGGGAGTTTTGTTCATGTGAGTCAGAGTCTCCCTCTGAGATGCTGTGTCACAGATTTGTTGTTAAAGAGCATTGTTATACTGCAAAGGTTTTCAAGTATCTTTGCAAAAGAGTGCCGTTTTTTTGGTGATCTTAGTACGCTACTGTTATATTCCTGATAGAGTTCCCGCCTTGAGTGGGAACTAATAGTTCAGTATTCAAATATTACCTTTTCCTTAGTGTCATCCATCATTTTATGTATTGCTTCTGATAACATTGGCAACAATGTGTAAGATGTCACATAACGTTGTATTACAACTCTTCTTGGAAATTGTGTGATGTAAAGGACTTGTGAGGTGTGAGGAGAAGGGAGGGAGGAAACACTCTGCTGGGAATGAGTGTCACTTCACTGGGTGTTTGAGAAGTATAAAAAGAAAAGGGAGCTCACCTTCAACTTTTGACACGTGGACTTCTTTATAGGTGTATGAGCTGTTGGACACACAAAATAGTAGGCAAATGATCTCTTATGCAAGGACTGTGAAAATTTTCTAACTGTGGCTTTCAGCCTGCGTCCAGCAGATTGCTTCTGATTTAGTGAATTATGACTACTAAAAGCTAGTAACTGACATCATGCAGCAAGCCATGCATGTTAAATTCAGCTGAAAAAAAAAGAAAAAAAAGCTGAAACACACTGCTGTAGTCCAATTATTTAACAAGGAACTACTCTTGAGACACTGTAGTCATCCTTATTACTGAGCAGAATATGTGTAGTCATAGTCTACCATCTGATGTTCTTTGGCTCTGTCACAAGGTCTGTCTATACATAATGTTTCTCTGTGACAGCAGAAGGTGCTGTCAATAGAGGCCGAGGACTATTTTAATTCTCTCCTCCGTTACCCCCCTGGTTGGCTATAGGCTTTGCTGGAAAAGAGAATGTTTTATATTCTTGTACCCAAAGTAAATGTACATGAGAAAAATTCATAAAGACATACTGGCTTCTGAGCTCTACAGCTAAGAGTGAAAGCAGATCCATCGGAGCAGTTAAGTCAGGGATTACCAGGGATCGGTACCGGGCAGGAGAAGCGCAGGAGCCAAGGCAGGCCGCAAGGCAGGTAGGACCGTGCCTGCACCAAGGGGCTGCAGGCAGCTAGAGCCCATGTGGGAGTCGGGTGTGCTCGGGGCGCTGGCAGCACTTGTCTGCCCACAGGCACAGCTCCCGTGTGGGTGAGTACAACGTACATCCCCTGTGGGGAGGGAGAGCGAGAGGTGACTACCAAGGGGAGCCTTCGAAAAGTTCAATGACTTTTTTTTCACTCATCCTGTGCAGATTCTAAAAAATTAAAACACCTTAGCAGAAATAGACCAGTCAATGCCTCTTTTTACTAAAGCTTAGGTGTCCTGTTGGAGTAAGGTCATCCTTTGTCCATTACTCTGTTACATAAGAACACTGGCCCCAGAGGGCATTTACAAAAAGATATCCCAAATTCCAGCCTCTCATCACAACCATCGGTCCATACACGGCACATGAAGATCTTTTATTTCTTTTCTAAAGAAAAACGCCTACAGTAATGTATCTCCATAACATTGTCAGCGCTGAGCAAAATGCTTATTTATTTTTACCAGAAAAGATCCAGCTTAGTTTAATAAATGTATGTGCGCATGCATGCAGTTAGCTTTTGTATATGCTTATATATAAATAGGAACAATAAGTAAATAAACACAATGAGGTCAGATTTTCTAAATTAAATGCCATTTCCTGCAGTTCCTTTAATGGACAAACCTTTTCCACATGAAGATAAATTCAGACATTATATTTAGGCAGAGAGCAGAATATCACAGTTGTTTTTACTGAACAGCAAATAGACATATTGTCTTGGCATAAGAACATCAATTGGCTTATTTAAATGTTTTTGCCTAATTATAAAGATTTATGTTGTGTTGCATTGTTATTTTCACTTGTAACTAGGGTTACATTTGTGTTCTTCAAGAACATTGTCAGTATTTCATGTTGTCCCTCTGAGTAGTAAAGGAGGCCTTGGAGATACTCATGTGTGAAAGGAAGGTGAGACAGCTGTTATTACTGAAAGTTGCTAAAATGTGGTATGTAAGTAAAACATTAAAATCACTTATTATAATTTGTGTGATAGGATGAGGATACTAGACATCAGACACTTGTTAACCATCAGCAATTCCAAATCACCGAGCAGACTGGAGTAGGACTAATAACTGTTTTCCACAATATGCCCACTTTCAAACAGCAAAAAAAAAACCCCAAAATAGTTGGAGGGCTGATGGGGAGGCTTTAAAGTGTCAGTCTGTAATTTCCCTGAAGAAAAAATATGGTGGCAGGTGATTTTTGTGTGTGTGACATTTTGTGAAATTCTGCAAACATCCAGTAAGAAAATTTCCTTTTATTTTCTCAAAGAAATATAAATTAACTTATTTATCCAGAAAGTCTTGCTACTAACAGAAGGTAACTTATTTTGGCTCTCATTCTGCTTGTAAATTTGTGAACTTAAAACTAGCAACTGCTTAGATATCTTCATCATGACCCTACAGCATTTACTTATGACAAGGAAACACATCGCCAACCACTACTGTGTATTTTTGGATCTTCAGCAGGGCCAGTTTTCCAAAGCTTAAAGCAACTGACAAGAGAAGTAAAATTTAGACGGAATTTTATTATGTTGCTGCCAGCTCTGAAAATATAGTTGTTAACAGAGAGATATCAATCAACAGAAGTGTTTATGCTAAGAGACTAATTCTTGATCCAACAATATTTTTATGAACAAATCTGAATGTTGATACCATGTATTTCGTGCAACAATTTTCAGATAGGGCAAGGATTGGTCTAGCAATATATAATAATAAAAAGGGAAATATTTTTTTTCTGAAAACTGACCTGAATCACCTATTTAAACAGTTACAGTCTAACTCAGATGTTGTAGCACAGCTGATGCATGGGAGGATGGCAACTCCTGACTGTGGGGTAGGAAATCTGCTGGAAAGCAGTGACTCTGGAAGAGCTCTTGGGTAGCTGGAGATAACATGTGGTGCTGTGACTGAGAAGGTTAAGACCATCTTTCAGAATATAAAGGAAGAAAAGGGTGTGAAGGTGACCTAGTATCTGAATAACTAGCTTCACATAAAGATGTTCAATTCTTTGAGGAGAAAGGTGACTTATTTATTCTACCCAGGCAACTAACCCAGGCCAGAGGCCTCATGCAGAAGGGGCAAATTTCTCAATCTAAGTGACAAAAGTTAACAAGTTCCAGTGGCTGGGAGTAGGCAATTATAAAATGCACTGACAATCTATTAGGTGAAAGGTTACTATCAGGAAGCTGGGAGTCTGAGTTTCATCTGAAATTATCCAGGTGTTAATTTTAATCTGTTTCCAGGAGAAATTTTGTAAGCTATCTATTAGTGGTTCCTTCTCATTTTGGTATCTTTAAATGTCTGAACCTTTGCCTTGAAAATATTACTTCATGGGCTTTATCTGCACTCCTCTCAACAATATCATGGAACTTCCTGCTCTGCAGCAAGTAAAAAGTCAGTTTTTTAAGATAGCTAACCAAACACTCAGGAACGCTTTTTTTCTTTTTTCCCTACTGTGTAGTTGGCCAGAAGGCTTCTGTCAGCATTTTCTGTCTTTTCCTGTCCTCCTGGAGGAAACATGCTGGAGGAATTAGGGTCAATGGAGAAAGCAGAACATAGTTGTTCTGACTTATTCATGTATTCAGCATTAAACTGACCACATTTTTTGGCTGCGAAGGAACGCTTCCAGCACATTAATTGATAGGGTTTGTTTATCTGCGTTGGAATAGCCTGCATAGGTGGTACCTATGCAGCTTCTTCATTTAGGGCCGTCAATGGCACTGTTTTCCCTTTTGTCCCTGTCTGTGGTCAACAGTTACGTAGACCCTGGAAAGTGTAAATAATTTAGTCTGTCATTACTTGATTCATTACGGAGTCACCTATCAGTTAAAGCAAAGGAAAATCTATGGTATTCAGAAAATTAGACTGGATAACCTCACCCAGAACTACATGTACTTGTGAGTGTTATTTTGTATTTTCTAATAAGAAACTTTACCTCTTCTGCAAGGATAAGCAGCTCATAAAATACGGAGAATTTTCAAAGATAAAATATTAGAACCCCATTTGCAATGGACTAATTCTTTCTCTTGCGAGAGGTGGCTCTAGGAGCAATTTTGTTCATTTTAACAGTTACTTTCAAAACCAGGCACTATTTTTAATGAGGAGTAGGGTATGTTAATAAGATCTGCTACATTATTTAGGGGCTTTAAATGATATAAGATGCTTATCTTAATTCATACAATTCCTTTTTAAAAGTGTCAATATTCACATATGTTTAATTAAGCGTATGAGAAAGGCTGCCATCTTCAAAACAGTCTCATCAATGACAAATGACCTGACTAGCTCTTTGACTCTCCTACCTGCTGTACTTCTCATGTTCATGTTAGATTTAGAAAGAGAATTTCGGAGATATCTGGCAAGACGTAGCAGCACGAGTAATAGCTGCTTCTTAAGATAAAACTAAATCATTGTGAAAACCAAGTATCACTGGTTTGCTGTATGCAACAGAAAAATACATGACACAAGAAGGTTTCACTTCACACAGTGTTTGCAGCTAGACTGAAAAATACAGATTTTCAAGTGTTTCAGGTTTCAAGTTCAGCAATAATAAGAGGCTACGCAATTCATAAAGGATTATTTGTTGTTTTTTCGCCCCCTGTGATATTCTTTCTGCCTTAATTCTGCCATCTACCTTATGTTCAGATCAATACCATCTGGTCTTTAGAAGCACAGACATGTAGAAAGCCTGACTAATTTCTCTTCACAAGTGGGAGAAACTCAAAATAAAAACGTCTTTCAATTCGTAAGAGAAGGACAGGCCAAATTAGACTTATAAAGGAAAAAATCCATTTCATGCCTCCTTAAAGGAGCCTTCATCCTTACAGTCCCTGATCAGATGCAACTAAGGGAACTGCTTCTCATGTAACTTTCAGCTGCTGTAATCCTCCTTTCTCCACCTCAGGATAACCAGTTGACTTGTATGTCTGTGACTTCCTTTGTTTTAAAACTGCAAGTGTGATACTGCATCACCACCATTTGGATCAGTTTACAAAAAGGCATATTTTTAGAACAATTACATCCTGTGATGTAATGGGCATGTGTGCAGTGTCATGTTTTGGCTACTTCACTAGCTTAAAACCAAAATATTCAGTAGATGATTTATGAGTGTAGGACTTCCTTTACCCTCCAGAACATGATACTCTCCCGATTTGTTCACTAGAGATTGGAATTTGTAATTTATAGTTCTACTATTTCAATTTTAATATTTGTCTCAAAAATGAAAACTGCCAAGAGGGCCACTTTAACTGTTTCTCCCCCAGCTCTGTCAGTGAAGGAGCACTGGAATTACTCTGGCATGCTGCAGTCATCCAACGAATGTGTAGCATGTATCCGTGAACTAATGCCCCCGTATGCCTAATAGTGATCTAACAAAACCTAGCTCTTCTTTAACAGTGAAGTACACATCAGTCACACTTGGGATCACTGCTCTTTGGGAATATTTATAGTATTGATTCTCCAAGCTAGAATCAAGGGCACACTCTTTCCTTAAAAATAATAATAAAAAAAAATTTAAAAAGGGTTGCGTTATTAACATCTCAATGTCCTGTGTGCCGCTTGCTCCATTGCTCTAGCTTTGTGTGCTTGAGAATGACATCAAGTTATTTAGAATAATATGTTCCCTTCATTCTTTTTTTTTTTTTCAAATATTGGACGTAAACCAGTATATTTTCCCCTAGCCTTCAGAAATAGAGTTGTGTCTTTTCTATATGGTGGATGTATATACATATGCAGACACGTACTTATGGCTGTGGCTGCAAGTTTGTGTCTTCGGTTTACAAAAGGTCAAACAGTAAATGGCAAGAGCTTGTGAAATCATGCTGTTTCATGTGGATGTATCAGAGCACAAGGCTGATGCCACTGATTTCAGTATCTTGTAGTCACAGACACCCGTAAAATAAGTCTGGCAATGAATGCTGGAGGATCCACAGAGACCTTTGATGTGCTGTGACACACCTGTGGTCACAAACCATATAACTACCACCCACAACAAAATTAAGACTGGAAAGAAAACTTCTCAATCCAAACCTGGCAATTATTTCAGCCCTGAACACAGGGAAATGCATGTCAAACTGGCAACTGAGAAATGCCATCGTTAGTAGGAGCCCCGTCACACACCATCTCTTGTTATAGCCAATCTCAGAAGCATCAAAGGAAACGAACTCACCCATCGTGTTTCTCTCCCTGTGAATGCATCAAAAGCATAAAGGTTTTCCCAGCCCCATGGACAGCCAGCAGAAGCACCAAGATGATACAAATACACCAAATAATATCAATGTAGCAATATATCAGACAGCAAGCTCCTGCCTCATGTTGCATTCCCTGACAGATTCCAACACATCACATGCATAAGAATTCACTTTGCAATTTAATGCTCTGTCTTCAAGAATTTTTTGTCTGTGATGCAATTCTTCCTATAAACTTAGCTATACCTTTTTTTGTAGCACAGAATACATAGTTTAGTTGCAATATTTTTCATTGCAGATATTGTCCTAAAATTTCTTGCTGATTTTGGAAAAGAGAATTTGACTTGAGTTGAAGCAAATTCTGTTTGAAAATTATAAGAGTCTTTTCTTACATGTGAGTCCAGTTAGTACCTCTTTTATAATGTTAATGCACTTTGACCTTAATGATCTATTAGCACAACTTTTTTTTATTGAGCTCATACACTTTTAAGAAATGATAGGTCCTATCAAACTGGCACTGATTTGAGTTTTTTTTTTTCTTAGGAAACTTTTTTTGGATATATGGCAATTTTTGAGATGATCTGGAAAGGAATAAAGCACAGCAATACACCTTATCAGTTTATGTGGTTACAAAGCTTCTCCTGGAGAACATATGATGCCTATAATGATGCCATCACATTCCAGCTTTTGTGGAACAGCTGGTGGCTTGAAGTGTCCAGGGCTGCACAGCGTTAGCCATGCTCAATTTTGAGATGCTTGATAAAAGGTGAGAATTAATAACTTTACAATTTCATTTTTCAAGACTATGAACTCTATACATAGGCAGGGTATTCACAACCAAAAATCATAAGAAATAATAAATTTCAAATAAGCTGGTGCTAGTTGTGCACTTAGAATGTAGGAAATTCACAAATGTTACAAGTATAATTTCTAACATACTGAGTTGTGTAAAAACATCTGTGTGGAACTGATCAGAAATAATCCTGGATAGCTGGGATAGTTTTGAGGCATAGTCCTATATGTAGGCACCCACTTAAGTCAAGCATTTTTTGTACTTGGCCTGTAATTTTAATGCAATTGCAAACATAGTTTTGCTGTGTTTTCATCGAACTCTAGCATCTGTATTTAGTTGACTTAAATCATACTCAAGTGAAACCACACACTAGCCAAAGCCGCTTTATTAAAATCTTCATGTTCTTCGATAAGTTTCTAAGCAACTTACAGGACACAGATTGAAAATCAGGAGGGATTTCGAGCCAGAATAACTACAGGGAACAAGCAAAGCTTGGCATTATGTGGTTGCAAAACTTCATAATAAATCCCTCCAAAAAATTAAAGGTACTAATTTTTAAGAATCAGAAGTGTTCAAGGCCTCCTTCTTGCTTTCGAAAGACACTTCCTGTGAAAATGCTTGAAAGTACTTATATGTCTTACATCTGCTCATCTCAGTGCTACAGAAGGTGCTGCACCTTGCCGAAACTCTCTTTTGAAAATTGTATTTTGGTTCCTAAACTGCTTTGACACTTGCAAAAACTTTATTCAAAGGTTAATACAACTAGGGCTTGTTACAACATGGTCATAAAAAATGATCAGAGATTGTGATGTTGTCTTTGACAAGTCTTTGTTTTAAGTTCAGGAGATGTATGAAAGTTTGGAAGAACTATTGGAGAATACCTATACACTGATTCTGGTATATTTTTTTTAGAGTTTTATTTTTTAAACAGATTGCTTAAATTCTCTAGTTTGTGGTCTGGCTCCACAAATGTCTGTATCAGCAAAATGTTTTCTAGGCAAAGAATTACAGCATGGGCACAGATATGCAAAGCAGGAGAATGAGAAACAGCTATTTCTTAAGCTTCTGCTGTCAAGACACTGTTTTGTATACTGCCTACTTATTGTTTATTGCTATTGTACACCATTTCTACTCTCAGGTATAGTGCCTGCAAGGGACCACTATCATGATCCAGGCAGATGTGTCCTATATTACAAAGGCTAGAGACATGGAACTCTGTGAATCAGACCTGTAATTTCCTTCTATCTGATCTTAGTTTCAAGATTTTGCACAGCAGCAGACTGGCATGATTCTGATTATTGTTCTGAATAATTACAGTCTGTGTCTGCTCTGCCTTTTCCCACCTGAATTTGACTGGCATACATCTTCCAGCCATTGGATTTTGTTATGCCTTCTTCTGTTATAGAGCCATTTATAATCAGATATCGCTTTTCCTTTTCGAAACATTGTCACAAGCAAAACAATCTTGAGTTGGGGAAATGTATTTGACTCATTGCCAGTAAACATAAACTTCTAATCATTCAAGTGTTGAGAGGGAAAAAAAAACCCACAAGTGATTATACAAGCACTTAAATACACATCTATCTTTCCCTCTCCACAGCTTCAACTCTTCGTATGTTTTCTCTGAGTTTGCTCGGTCCATCAGAGTTCACCTGACAAGGTGGGGGTGGTATAGGAGGCTGAGATTCTCTGCCCAACAGCTTTTCCTTGTTCTGTGCCCAATTGTTTCTTTCTGCTGGCTGATGCTTCATGGTTTTCTGACACTCCACAAGTAATCATGTCTGCCAGGCTGTTCCCTGTTGTCCCTGCTCCAATGCACGTCACCCATGGGCTGCGGGCCCTTCAGAGATGTACCTTCCCTCTTCTGGCATGAAAGCCACCCGAAAAGCACATCTCCAGCTGTCACCAGTTGCCAGTGCTTCTCTGCAATACATCTGAGCAAGGCACCATGTGCTGCTCTGATTGGATATACTTTGGCATGCAGCTTTAAAGTTGGGTTTGATTTTTTTTTTCCCCATTGTTGCTTAAATAGGTTTCAGAGCCAGCTGCAATGGTTTTCATCTGTCCGCCCACACAGGTCACAACTGCGGCCCCCTGCTCCTTAAACCTTGTAACTTCTGCCCTTTACATGTGCATACACAATAATAAACTCACTATTACTGCTTCTTCCGGACAAACAAATAGGCTAAGCTGGTTAAGTGTCTCAAGATAAGGCCTGTTTTCCAGATACCAGACTTTAATTGTACTTATTCTGAAGTCCTTTTAGAGTATGGACAGTGAATGCAACATGCCAGTACGCACTTCTTTACAGTGTGTAGAAATGCTGACCTCACTATTCAGATCTGAAAGTTTACCTACTAGGATATCTGCACTTTTGCAGTTGCTGCTCCAGTGTGTAATATAATCTGAGACTGCTGTTCAGTGATTTACCTACAATTAGCACCACATCTTCTCTTTTCTGAAGAAAAACAGTTTGGTATTCTTGTGGCAATTGGAGTGTCCTGTAGAAGTTCTTTATTCCTATTGTTTTATGGTTTGTGCTACCTGATTTAGAAGTTGTACATAACAAGAATGTTGATCTATCACTCCAGGCCTTGCAAGTGGGGTAAAAACTGTCTTATTCTGCCATTTCATGTGTGCAAGTAAGTTGTAAACAATATTACCTCTATTTTACTTTCTGAGCAACAAACCAGGGAGATTAAGAGTGCCTTCTACTAGTCTTAGGGTTCAAACCAGAGTAGCTTTTCATAATATGAAGACAATAATCTCTCAAAAAGCACGGGAAATATTTGCTAGCCTTGGACTTCATTAGATGGCTTGCAGTGAACACAGTATTAAGCACCAATTATAGGTAATTATTTTTCAGAGATTTAGAAAGAAAAGCCATACACATTATGCTTCAGCTCTGCTTTTGCAGGACCACCTGTAAGTTAAATACTTCTACTTTAAACATAACAATATAACTGTTAGCTTGGGACATACATGAGCCATGATTGCGGGACGCTGGTGGAGCATTTCTGTCACTGTGTGCTCGCCTCCTGCTCTTACATTGCCCGGGCACATGCTGCAGGGGACAGGCTCCTGGGCTGGCAGGATATCACTCTGTTCCCACACCCAGCCTTCTCACCTGGAGAGCAGAGGTCTTGGGAGGGCCGACAATGCTATCCGGCTTCCTAGGTTGCAGGGGGAATAATTAGTATGTAGGATGCTAATGGGCATTTGTTTTATTCTCCCTGTTACCTGAATTTTCCCTTTTTCAATCAGCTCAGTGCTTTCAGCATTGGAGAAACCTGTTTTCCTACTGCTGTTAAAACAAAAGAAATTAAATTGTTTCTTCCAGTGGCCTGCTGCAGCCTCCTGTAACTGGCTAATTGGCTTCCTATAATTATTGCCCTAGTTGAAATACATTTACTATTAGAGGTGAGGTTTATGTAGGTCATCTGGTTTCCTGGAAAAGTTGGGCTGCACTCAGACATGAAACCAATCTACTTTATCTCTGACCTTTCTCATTTGCTACCATTGAAGCTCTGCCACGAGAAAGCTGGTTTAATGGCAGCTATATCTTTTGAACACTGGGATGATTAAAGTAGGAGAACTAATTTTAATATATTGAGAGCTTTAATGTACAATGCTGTGTGAAATAACAGTCTTCTTTCACATGTTCATTCCAGACAGTAATTGACATATGTTCAGTCATGTATGTGTCTATGAAACTTTGACACCCTCTGGTAAAGTATGACCTCAAGTTTCAAGGTTAGACTGCATGTGCCTGTAAATAGCTGTCCAGCTTGGATGTGCACACAGTTGCATTAGACGTACGTAAATGTGCAAAACAGATGTTGTTTTACTTCTAGACCTCCTGTTTTGTCTCTGGATAAAGACATACATCTCAGATGGAAATTATGCCATAGTTTAACTGTTTTAAAAATAAAATTCTATCTATCATTAACCTGTTTTGAGATTAACTGGATGTGTAAAGAAACTTCAAGTCCTTCAAGATCTCATGCATCTCATTAACTCAGGAAATCCTTTGAAATAGTAGAACTAAATTTTCTATCGCTTCCTAAGACCGTCAACATCTAATCTTTCAGTTTGCTTCTTTTGGGAAAAAAATTGTCCTTTTCAACACTGAAAACCTGTTTAGGTAGTTGTTTTCCATTTTTATTTTCTCCAGTTAACTTGTGCTTTAAATTCAATGCAGTCTTTTCCTCCGTATTTTATCATTGACTATCACAGCACCTCACCAGGGTGGCATTCTCCTTGCTTGCCTGGAAATGGACTTTGTTGTTATTACGTGACAGAGGGGCACTAGAGGTCCCTTTCCTTCATTGGCAATTTGAGAGCTAAAGGGCTGAGAGCCTGTGCAATTATAGGCACAAAAATAATGCATCAAAGCAGGGCTCATTAGAAATCTACATATATGGCCAGTTGGGCTACCCATTATTCTACCTATCGTACACAGCAATTTACAAACTTCCTTCTGTGCCAAAGTACCAGCCAGAAGCCTTGTATGCACACATCAGGACCCTAGTAAATTATACCAGAGAGCAATCAGATAATGTTGTTAATATGACTCACTTCGGTGCAATTTCTTTGCTCCTCCCTGTATGATTAATTACAACCAAATTGATGTTGCCAGCTATGATTAATTTACAAGTTGAGATGCAGAGTAAATGAGCTAAGCAAAGCTGAGTTGGCATTGCCCCTCATTTAAGAAACTGCACAAGGGATCACAATTCACAGCTAACCTTGTGATCCATTACTGCACTTGCATAAAAATTGGCTGGGTTGAATAGCTGCAAAATTATAATTTATTATTTTGTGATAGCTGTTTAGAAAAAAAAAAACATTTGGTTTAGTTTAGCTAAATGAGAAAACAAAGACGGTGAATCAGCCTTCTACTGTGAAATTTCTGTGTGATTCAAATTCTTGATCAGATAAAATAAAAATGCCAAGCCTTTGATAGGGAATTGAAGATGAGGAACATATTGTTGATGAAATTCCTGAAGTTCTCTTCAAAAACAAATGACAGAAAAGAATAAATACATTACATTTAATAACTGCTTTTCCTTTAATGATAATGATAAATCCATCCTCTAGGAGCTACAATTACTTCCCACATTGTACACAAGTCAGAACTGCTGTCTGTATTAAGGTCTGCGTTAGTTTTACATTATTGTACATTACTGAGTATTTGAGCATCTTCCATGTACAACCAATAGAAGTAGTAGTATTGAGGGGCTTGCAGAGACTCTTACTCTAAAAAACTCACAGATTTTTTTTTTTTAAATAACAAATTTCTTTGTGGGGTGTACAGCGTTCACTGGGTGGAGGTGAAATTCAGAATTCAGTCCTTTTCTTGAAAGTAATGAAGAATTTTCAGCTGATGGCAAGTATTTCTGAGGAATGAGAAAAGTGACTGACAGCTTATCCTAGGTTCCTTTTCCACTACTTTAACTTATTTTTTGACATAAAAGTTGATTTTACCCACAGCTATTTGCAGTTTCATAACAGGGGAGTTCTTGAGGGTCTGAAACCAAGTGTTGAAGAGAGGCAGGATCTGGAGTAACAACTTTTGGGTCAGTACCTCCTTTTCAGAGAGAGACGTTTTTGATCCCACCTGACACAAATGAACTCAAAGGAAAACTCCCTTCTGATTATGAAGGTCTCACATCAGTCCACAAACCACTGCACTGGAGACAATGCCACTTCTCAGTTCCCTTGCAAACTCTACCCTTAAAGTTGCTGGTTTAGTACTTGCCATACTGCCTGAGAGCTGGTGTCAAGATGACTACTTCATGCTCCTGATTGTTCTGTGGCAGTTTGAAGGTAAAGGGAGCAACGCTAGGATGAACACCAAGAAAAGGTCAAGGATGGATCAAATTGCAGTCGTGTAAATATTCAAGAGCCTAGTTGAAAAATAGCAAAAGCTTTGGAAGCAGCTAAGGCAACATACGTGTCCTAGTCAACTCTCGCTCCTCTTGCACTCGTTTTTCAAAACTACCTGCCCAGGTAAACAGATAGTCTCTGCACCAAAAGTTGCCATGTTCCCATAAAAGTTTTCTAACCCCTGTGCTGAGCAGCTGATGTCTCCCTGGCCCAGCGGATACATACTTATCCAAAGCGGAACAGCTCCAGTAGGCGCCATAAAGAGATGCTCTCCTGAAAACAGTTGTTGCTTAGTGCTAGAGTTGGACAAAGGATCTGACCCTGTACATTTTATGCCTCAGTAAGTATATAAACTCTCAATATGTTTGCTCTTTGGGGATAGACAGGTCACACCATGGTTTCCTCCTTCTCTCTCTCTCTCTCTGACACAGACACATGCACACTGTTTTGCAATGACTGGGATTTATCCCAGCACAGAAGGGAAAAACTTAAATTTCAACTTTTGTGTGGGTGGGGAAGGCCGTTTCCCCTCTATGTCTAAATCTAATGCCAAAAAGAATGCAAACATTGTTAACTACCACCAAATCAACCTATAATCAACATTCTGTTTGTAGTTATCAGAAAGTATGCCTCCATAATTGTAGATACTCTTTTTAATATCACAGCTTACACAGTTGAATATAGAGGGACACATTATAGAGGGACATATAGAACAAATAAATGTCTTACAATAACCTAATCTGGATAGGTACTGTGTAAATTTGAGTAGTAAGGTGCTAGAAACCTGTTTAAACTGAAAATGGAACTTCACTGCTCAGCTATTGTTAATGGCTTAGATGACCTGCAATAACCTTAATGACCCCCTTCAGATAATTTTTGGTTGCCACACAATGCTATAGTTGTTGTATAACCAGTGTCCTAAAACTTGCAGCCCATGGAGATACAATTTATCAGTTTTTGCTTTGTGAAACTCCTCTGAACTCAACAGAGTTTTACAGAACATGACCTCTAATTGAAGATTATTTGGATGTTGTCAGCACACATAACCTATACTAAATTTCCAAGTTCTTCTTTGTATTGTTGCAGAAAAATGATCTTTTTTTCTTCTTTTGCCTTTTTTTTGCTGCAGAACAGAGAAGATTTAATCCAAGCTGCATTACATTTTGCAATGACAGAGTATGTGATTTTATTGAAATAAAAAAAGGAGTGTACTCAGAAACCACGCCACACGCTGTAGAAATCTAGGACATATGCTGGCAATACATGAGTCTAGTAGACTCTTCATCCTTGTGTGTATTTCAGGGATAAAGAACTGTTGTATGAACTCTGATCTGTTAGTGCTAGCCTCTGGATCTTTAGAGTTAGGCATAAAGTCACTAAAAATAGTCAGGCTTTTGTGTTACATCAGATTAAATTACTAGCACATCCTAGCAGAGTGATGGGCTAGTGAAAAGCGAGCTGTGTTCAAGAACATCTGGATGATTTTAATAACAGAGTTCAAGAAAATGTACGTATCAGGTACTATAACCTGCAGGTAGGAGAGCAATTTCTGTGCGTACCTTGAAATTCTTCCAGCTCAAATAGAACAATGAAAAATTGGATTGAGATTACTGAAATTCAAGTCCTTGTTCAAGGCATAAATGTGTTTTCTGTGTAATTTTATGAATCCATGTAACAGTTTGGACCTTGCTGACCTGCTAGTGCTATTGCAGAGGCCACCTGTATAGCTTCTTTAAGCAACAGGCTGTGCCACAAAGTTCGTTACACAGAACTCCCTTGAACGTGTCTCTCTTTTCAAACACAAGTGCTCTTTTCAAACAGGATAAGAATGATGCCCTTTCCTATGGACTGTACATTATTCTACTGTTTTCCGACACAAGCTGTTTGCCACTTTCAAATTAGGTATACNGGATCTGTAGTAGCATGAGATGAATGGTCCTTTTGAAATAATATGATATTCATAATTCATTTCTTTCACTATAGTAATGTTCACCTTACACAAAAGAAACATCACCACAAATGGCTTCCAGTTCCTTTTCTTGGGTACACCTAGCAAAAATGCTAAAGATTAAGTTCGTAATAAATATACATTCTCATATGGGCAGTGAAGACTGAGAGAAAGAACTTCCAGTTCCTGCCAGAATCACAGCTCTGGATGCCAAGTGAAAGGCTGCTCCAGGGTCTGCCATCTATGTTAGGATTACTGTAACCTGTTCTGTAAACATGGGGTTCCAGTCCAAACTGCTATCAGTTTGGCACTCTTCAAAGGCTTTGAATCCTATTTAAATTAAAGCAGGTTCACAATATTTCTCCTGAGATGCATGTAAGGTGCAGACAGAAAAGAATGAGCAACGCTTCTTGATTTAAAAACCACCACACACACATGTCCTCTTCTTGGGAGATCAAGAAAGTTGAGAACATGTTGGAGTTATAGCGACAATTATTTTTTCTCTTTTCTTGTTTACGATAGAGCAACACAACACACCTCTTTAGTAAACACAAGAGCACAGAAATATTTCTATAAAATAATTGTGTAAATCACCTTCTGACCTGGAACAGGTGAGCATTCTTACCATCATATATGGATGGTTCATAGTGCATGATTTCCTCTAAAGGAGGGGGGTTTCCCAGGTTGGATATTAGTTCTGAGAGAAAATGCAAGTTATGTCACTTTGTCCTGTCTCTCAGAGGAAAAAATTATGTGTTTACAACATGAGCAGCAAAGTGAAGCTACCTGTGTATGCTTTTCTGATAATAAGCCAATGATATGGCTATTTTAAAGGACACAAAACTGCAATTGTTAAACAGGTGCTATTCAGGGAGTTTGTAGGCTCTTTTTGAATAACAACAATGCTATAATTCTATGATAAGCATTTGCAAAATTAATCTTCTCTTTTATGCCAGACCAATCAGACTGGCTAAATGGATATAAATCCACATTTTGTTTCAACTTCTGTGTCCAAAAAGCAATAGTACCATGATCCAGCATCCACAGGTGATATCACTCACAGTGGTCCGTTGCTTTGCAACCAAAGTTAGTCTTGGCTGTCATTATCTGTATCCTGGGTACTCATATAAGTCTTTGCATTCCTCATGCAGCTCATTTAAATATTGTACGGTCCCAGCAACTCATACGGAAATAATGTGTGAACATCTGAGGACCTTCTATCCTAACGTTGATATTGATTTTTTTTTTTCTGACAGAGTTCATACTATTGAAATTATATGAGTATTCTATAAAACTGTTACAGGAAACTGACTTGAAAAACTAGAGTAACTCTACTTACATGGCAAATTTTACTTTAGTTTTGTTCCTATTTGTCACCAAGATCAAGTGAGTTTTCACTGGGTTATTGTAATCTCCTGGATGTAACAGGGAAGTTATTTTTATGTGAAAAAGAGTTCAATATAATCATACTAAATGTAAAATAAACACACATTAAATTAATAGCAAGTTTATACTGCAGTATTGAAATTTATGCAACTTCAATATTTTTCTTTAGAATATGTTAAATGAACCCATTTTTCTCATATAAGGTATATACTTTTTGTCTCCTACTACAAGTACAGTATAAAATTGATTTGAAAACAAGTAGCCAACTTCTTCTGTAAAACTCTGGTGTTTAATGGGAAAGTTGAAATCTTTCATTTATTTTTAAACTTAGGTTAAAATCTAAACAAGGAGACTAAAGAAACCATCTCATTTCTGTTACCTTACACAGTAAAGCCTTTCCTTTCAGGTTCAATGCTAGTTCAAGTGAAATTTCAGGTTAGATTCCTGCAGCGTTTTACTTTTTTTTCCCTTGCTTCAACCCCAAACACAGCCCTAACTGTGAGATTGTGTAAACATACGGAAAACATAACAGTAAACACAAGGATATCGAGTAATGTAACACGATACATGGTATGGTGTACTGTGAAGCAATACAAGCCTTGAGGCTTGGGAAAACTGAAGATCTTGCAATACCATGTTACAAGATCTTTATATATTAGACCATTTCAATTTCTATTGTAGTAGACCGTTTAATACAATATACAAATGTGTGATTTTTGTATTCTGTTGGCTGGCATAAATATTAATTTTAAATAATCCTTCAGTCCTAAGACTTAGACTCAGTCTTTTCTGGAAAAGTATAAAGGTGTACTTTTAAAATGAACTTACACTCAACAAACTTACTGGTTTTTTAATCTTTCTTTTGTATTGTGTCCTCCACCATCAGTCTTGATTTCATATTTAAAATGCTAATATTGAAGACATATATATAGAGAGGAAGATTTTCCCTCAGTTGAGGAGGACCAGGTTAGAGACCCCTTGGCCAAGCTGGACATCCATAAGTCCATGGGCCCTGACGGGATGCACCCGCGAGTGCTGAGAGAGCTGGCAGACGTTATTGCTAGGCCACTCTCCATCATCTTTGGAAGGTCATGGGGAACAGAAGAGCTGCCTGAGGACTGGAAGAAGGCCGACATCTCTCCAGTCTTCAAGAAGGGCAATAAGGAGGACCCAGGGAACTACAGGTCGGTTAGTCTCACCTCTGTCCCTCGGAAGGTAATAGAGCAACTTGTTCTGGGTGTCATCTCCAAACACGTTGAAGAACAGGAAGTTATTGGAAGTGGTCAACACAGATTTACCAAGGGTAAGTCATGCTTGACCAATCTGATAGCCTTCTATGATGTTATAACTGGTTGGCTGGATGAGGGGAGAGCAGTAGATGTCATCTACCTTGACTTCAGCAAGGCTTTTGACACTGTCT
>VYXH01009677.1:116942-142436 GCA_013397275.1 Burhinus bistriatus | reverse complement strand
AAAAAAATCATAGCAGCATGTGAAAGAGAGAGGGCCAGGAGAGGGGCAGGGAGGACCTGGGACGCACAAGAGGGGAGACATGGCCCCGAGAGCCAGGAACTCACCACAGCTCTTGCTCTCGGTGCTGCCGAGAGAATTTGAGAGGTCTGACGCTTCTTTCTCCTTCTCTCCTCCCTTCTCCTTCTGTCACTCCAGTCGCTTGGCTGTCCTCCACCTAAGAGAATACGTGGTGTCTCACAGCTCTTACAAGACGAGACTTCCCAGACGTGTAGCCTGGCTCACTGCTGTGCTACGCGGCTGTACTGCGCTCAGGGTTGCACGTACAGACCCTGTGGTGTATATGTATATGTTGGCTGTCTGGCCTGCTGCGGACTACGAAGAGGGACCCTTCCTCATACGGAGAGGCAGGCTCTCTTTTGCCTGCCGCAGCAGGTAGCTGCTGGCCAGATGGCCTTCCATTTCTTCTGTACCTTCTTCTGGCCTCTCCAGCTTCAGCCGCAGCAGCTCCTGCCCGCAGCCAGTAAGCGCTCCGCCTGTCCCTTTCCATCCCGTGCCTCGAGAGCGAGGCCAGGCGGAGACAATCCATGCAAGCCTGAGGCAGGCGCAGTCAACGGCATCCCCAGGGGACGAAGGGACAACTGCAGCCTCAGCAAGGCCTCTGGGGAAGGAAGCAGCAGCGACCATTATTAGTGTAGATCATCCCTGGCTGAAGCTTGTCCTTCTGCAGTGAGATGGAGAAACGACAAGAGCGGCGGGCTGCAGGGCAGAGAGGGAGGAATTGATAAAGAGGGACAGGTGATACAAAGATTGGTATTCTCCAAACCCCCTTGCTTTCTAACTTCCTCACCGAGGCGGGAAGCTAGGTGCGGCTGGGTAAGGAAACTGATGTAATAAAACTCAATAACAACAAAGTGTTATTAAGCAGGCATTTTATTGCAGCGCTGGGCAGCACTGGGGATCATTCCACCATGAGTGCTCCAACTGGTTAGCAAAGCACATCAGTTTATATACAGAAAAACATACATATTCATCAGATTTCTTGGAAGGGCAGTCCTTCCTAAAAATTCATTTACATAGTCCTTATGCTGTCCATCAGTTGAACTTCGGGCTTCCTTTGTCCATATATAGTCACTGAATTAGCTCATCAACCCTTGGCTCCGGAATGCCTACATGGGGGGTCAGTTTAAATTAGTTCTTTGGCACTTATCTGGTCACAATTGTCCTGAGTTCCCATTCTCAGTGACTTACCCAGGAAGCCTAAGGAGCTAGCTAAAAGCCTGTTTAATCTTGTCAGGCAAGAGAGTACACGTTTCGAAATATCTTATTATCAATTCTACCAAAACTATGCAAGTGAAGCTAAGAAAGATGCAAATAAAGCTTTTGTGTATCACAGTAAGGCCTTAGTCAGGAATTGTCGGGGATTTAACCCTTTCACAGGGGACCAGACAGAACGCAGTACAGAATGGAAAAAGAAAAGCAGCGGGCTACAGGGAAGAGGGAGGAATTAAAGAACAGGGACCGGGAGCCGGACAGAGAGAAACGTGGAGCAAGGTTTCTCTGTTCACCCCGGGCTGGAACCTTCCCAGGACCTTCTGGGCCGCCGCCCTTCTCCGGGGCTGCCGGCGGTCCGCGTCCGCGAGCACCGAGGGCGGCAACGGGGCTCTCACAACCGAACGGGGTACGGGCCAAGGCCATGGCCCGCTCCCAACAGCTCTCGCGACGCACGGTGCCGAGCCCCGCCGCCCCACTACGCCGAGGCGGGCGGGAGACACCCCCGAGCCTGTGACCGCCGGAGGGTCTCGTTCGCCACACGGGTGGTCGCTGCGCTCACCTGCCCCCGCCCTGAGGAAGCGGCCCCCGCGCGGCGCCATGTCGCTCCCCACCGCGCCTGTCGCGGGAGGAGGCGCCGGGCCGCGCATGCGCAGAGGCCGACCCGCCGCACCGCGTCTGTCGAGGGGAGGCGGCGGTCGGCGTTGCTGCGCATGCGCTACCGGCGCCCTCGCCGCTCCCTCTAGCGCCCCCTCGGGCGGTCAGACGGAGGTTTCCGCTGCAGGAACCGGGTGGGAGAGACTCTCTTCCCCCGGCCTCAGGCAGCGAGGCCAGCGTGTCGGCCCGACACCGCCTCCTTCCCCGCAGGATGGGCCCTGCCTGCAGTGGAAACGCGTAGCTCGCCCTTCTCTGGCCCACCTTGACTCTGCAGCTGGAACGGTAGGCCCCGCCACAAGAAAGCAAGGACAAAAGACAAGGGCGAAGAAAAGGCTGAGGCGGGCAGCAATGAGGGAGAGGGCAGGGATCTCCCCACTCCACTCGGGCACCCCCAGAAGCTGTAAACCGCCCTCCCAGGGTCCTGCTGCGTGTCTGGGATGAGCCGAAGATTTCAGCGCTGCTCATGCCTCCCCTGCCCCCGGCTGACATTTTGGGAATCCCTTGCCTCCTAGAAGCACTGCAAAGGCTACGGGCTTTTACCGTGGTCTTACAGCCTGCAAACCCGTGTAGCTGCATTTGGCAAAAAGGGCTGTTCAGAGACGACGGTCTTACAAAAGAAAGCTACACATCAACGACCTCCCTGAATGGCTAGAAAGCCAAAGCCCAACTCGCCACACTGGAGCAGGTATGAAGTCAGAGTCAGGGTCAGGTTTTGATTTCCATGTGGTTTAATAAGTTAACAGGTTCAGCCATTACACAGCAATGGAATTCTTCTTCAACATTTACAAAGGTGCAACAATTTCATTCATTTAGTCCGAAATAAGGAATTTCATTCTTATCTCTTAGATAGCTACACAGTTCCTTTCCCCCCCCCCCCATCTAAACAATCTGGGGTTAAAATAATCCACCCAGGCATCAAAGGCATCAAAGTACAAAAGAGCACGCACAAGGAGAGGCTCTGATTCAAATTCAGTGTGGGTATTTGGTCCAGTACCTGCATGAGCAAGGAAAGGCGAAGTGGAGCAGTCATGCCTGTAGAAGGAGCTGCGATATCCCAAGTACACAAAGACCTTTTCCAGAAGTTTAACGATCACTGGGATTGTTACTCTACCATGACACTCACCATGACCTAGGGGGAGGGAGGGGAGGAGGGAAGGAGGGGAGAACAAGGCAAAAGACCCCAAAATACGCAAATGCCAGCCACCCAACGTTCAAGCATCTCTCCAGCTACCCAGTAATGACTTCTCTGTAGGTTTAGCAAACAATGAACCAAGAGAAGTCGTCGCAGTAAGGAAGCGACATCGCTAAAGACAAAAAAGCAGAACAAAAACATTGTAAGCATATGCTTTGCCCTATGCCCAGTTCTAGTTTAGAAACAGCACGTGCCCATGACCCTCTTCTATTGGCTTGAAGTTTTCATTACACTCCCCTCCGCTGAACTGTTTTCTGACTAGCTCTCTACCCAAGTAGTCTCCCCTCGCTCTTTCTCCCTTCAGCCAATCTGCCTAAAAACCCATCCTCACCTACATAAGCAGCATGAGGGTGCTTGCAGGGGCAGAAGCTGGACTTGCTTGCTCAAGTCTACCCCTGCAGAAGTCTGGGTAAGAAATATTTTGTGGACACCACAGAAGCTGGTAAGGCCGCTCTCCTGCCCCACCCTGTCATCCTCAGTCACTTTCCAGTGTGACCAGTATTCACAGAATGTGCTCTAATTCCAAGTGCGTGCAAACGTGCATGCGATCCCTCTGCCCTCAAGTATGTGGCCTTCGAGCGCCCTCTCCCAAGTATCGGGCCTCAGTCAGACACCCATCACGCTAAAGCCTACGGCATCCCCAAAACACTGAGGTTTTGCAGTTCCCTCCATTTCTTCCTGTGTCTGTTTTCTCTCATCTCGAGAGGATAAGCCCCAGGGGCCAATGCTTCGACGGGGAGGCTCTTAAAGAGCCTTACCAAACATGGGGAGAGGATGCATCCAGACAGAAATACACCTGCAAGAATACAGCTAGAGAAATCTATTTCTTCACAGAAGTAAAAATACACAGCATAGGTAAGTTCTAGTAACTCTGTTCAGCCAAAATAGAAAAAACTCCAAAAACAAAAAGCCACAAACCTCAAAATATATACTTTGGCTTCATTTACCAGTCACCATTTCTACTTGTGTAGCCAGCAGTGAAACACAGCATTTGGAACGCAGGCCCTCATAAGCAGGCTCCTTCAGAAGCCTCCATGCATTCAAGCCCGCTGCTCTGCCGCTCCTCTTCCTCCACATACTCGGTCGAGAACCGATTTCACAAGGTGCAAATATTGAGCCTACCCTGAGACAACAACCTGGCAACTGCAGATCATTCGAGTCTAAAAAGTTAGATGGCAACCTGCACCGCGCACTGGGGTTGCTCCGTGGTCACGGGCATAATGAAATGCCACAGACCGAGGTGAGGGCATGGGTATCTGGAAGAAGTTAAACAGGGAAAAGCAGGTTTCAAATAGTATTTCTTCTGTCCTAAATCCAGAAGCACAAGCAGGGATTAAATACAAAAGAGATTTATTTTCTTCCCATATGGATGTATGGCAGGAAATGCCCATTTAACACAGCCAGAAAAGGATCCTTGGACCCCAAGGCCAGTGAGAAACTCAAGTTTTGGTTTTACTCCTAGTTCTCCTATTGCCTCCTTACTCCGAGCCAGACCAAAACATTCCGGTCGAAGTCTAGGTACATGTTTGTCGGACGTGAACCTCGCTTGCCTTTTCTGCCTCCAGACCACAGCGACAAGGACAATGCTCGCTAGCCCTCGCAGCCCTCCTCATGTACATGACCTCCAGATTCACGCTTCAGAAGCGCGAGTGGGAGCCTCGGGCATTCGCCTCCAGCTGCTCTGCACCAAGACAGCTCAAGCTGCTGCTGTGGTTTAAAGAATACAGGACTAGTAAATGATACTCGCAGAAGGTCCTGTGATAAACCTGCAACTGATGAGCTGCTAGCTCTTCTGAAAGTTCCCTTCCCTTAAAATGAGCATTTCTAATGCAAGGTTTCACAGCAATCCCACTAGAGAAGCGGTGCTGTCTGGGCTCAGCCAGCACTTCTCATTCAAAGCAACGTTGACATGGTGTTGAAAAATAATAAAGAAAAACTAGAAACAGAGTGTCAAGTGCTGTTAGCGACAGAGGCAGAGTCATAGTGGGGACAGTGCCAGAGAGAATGCCAAACTGGAACCAAACCCTGAGGCTTTGGGAACAAGTGTGTGCCTGCAAAGGACAGCGCCGCGTGTGACGCTGCACCGATGCAGCAAAGCAAGGCTACATCAAACTGGCGGCCAGATCGCTAGAGGTGACCCACACGATTGCTAGCTTCCACCAGCGTTGCAGCAGGAACTGGTCACTCATATTGAGGAAAATTATTTTCAGCGAGAAATAGTGCATGGACCTGGAAACAAAGCCACAGTACTGTGTGGATGAGGAAAGAAACAAAGGATAAAAGACATGAAAGAGCTCAGGGATGACAGAAAGACTCCTGGACCAAACCAAACAGATGGAGAAGAGGTTCCTAGTCAACCAGCTGAACCAGTCCGATTTCTCACACGTGTCCAACCTTGTGGGGAATCAGCAGGAAAAACAGGAAACAGAGTCTCTCCTGCTGGCACGCATCAGCACTTTCGTTCCAAGCCTCAAGTGACTCTGGCCTTCCCTACCACCAGACACTTTCAAGAGACGCCCTGAAATTCCTGCTTGTAAATCCTTTTGCAGCGGCATTCCGAACACATTCCAGTCTTTGGAAATGACACGTGATGGCTGTATCAGTAAGCCAGGACTTCTCCTTCTGAAGAACACGACAACATTGTTTTATGCGCACCATCAAGAGAACGACTGCTTTTTCAATTGGTCACATCTTGCATAAGGTGGGGTGACAGGCCCCACCTCAGGAGGTACTGCAACAGGAGAGCAGAGCTAGCGAATTCAGCCAGGCCTAGCTGATCGCTCTTCAGTGAGGTTTTTCCTCCCTTTTGCCCCATCTCCTTAACTCTACAACCCACAGGAGAGCAGGAGCTTCCGTTCAAACCAGGTACGCTTGAACATTCAAACCAGGTACAGGACATGAGCGTTTCTCCAAGGAGCATCTCTACACTATCCAAATGGGGCACCTGGGTATATTTGTAATGTGTGCATGTCAGGAGACCGGACAACCATTCACATAGAAGGGCAATCCTCTCCTGTGCATACAGCCAATTTTCCCCCACGCACCTCTCCCTCCACAAATACCCACTGCGGAAATGCCTGCTGTTTGAACATGGTGGATCAGGTTTGCTAGAAGAAAGGAAATACCAAATGCAATCAAGAAAGGCTCCTTCTACTACAGGAAAGCCTTTCATCAGTGAAAACATGTAAATTTTTGCCTCTTTCCACCACATGGCTTCAGGCTCCACGTCAGACTGCCTTTTCATTAGCATCGCCCCATTCCTTGTCATCCTTGGCGTGAGAACCGTGAGAGCGCGAGAGGCCAGGCACTCCGCAGGTCTGGAAGATGGCCTGGTGCCCTGCCAACAATGCCCCCAACTGCCCCCGTGGGAAAGGAAAGGATTGCCCTTGTACAACAGCTGGTGCACACGTGCAGCACGGCCCCTTCCCCATTCGAGAACACAGATACAGAAGGAGGGCTGCGTCACAAGGCGGTAGCACCGACAGCACAAAACAGACATCCTTGGAAGGGCCTGGGCTTCTTCAAAAACTCGCCCAGTGGTTAAAACTTCCTTCTTCTTGGAGACTCCTTCCTTCATCACTATAGCACAGAAAGCAGGCATCCCTCAGCACTGTCCGAAACAGAGACTGTTCCAGCAGCAGAGCCAGGTGGAGAACCACAGCTTGCTCTCCTGACAGCTCATGGCCCAGGAACACATCGCCCCGCACCACACCGCAACCTCAATCAGGTTACAGCCTCTGCACCAAGCAGAAGCAATCAGAGCATTTAGATGGCCAGCGACCACATCACTCACTCTCGCTAGAAGAGCCGAGCGAGGCTACATCCCACATTTCTTGGCAACATAGCTAAGCCGGTAGTTTCTCGATCTTTAACTCTGAGGGTTGCCACCTGAGAGGCCCCCCCTTTTCCAGGATGCACCCGGTGATGCCAGACAGCTACACAGGCAGAGTCGCTTCGCAGCTCCTGGGACCCCTGCAGGGATTAACATGCCACCTGGATTTTCTGGGAGAGCATGTTGGGGTACGACAGTCCGAGAAGGCTAAGTCAAGGCAGACAAGCAGCCTAAGCCTGGGTTCACCACCTCCGCTCCCCAAATGGTGTAAAGCACTGGGGTGTCTTCCCTCATCCAAGGTTGGAAGGAACTGGACTGCAGGTCACAGATACCGCGGAGTGGGAAGACAAGAGACTAGAAAAGGATCTCTGTGCAATCTCTCTGACAGGCTTCTCCCTCCTTCAGTTCTCACCTGCTGTTGTGCTGTCGCTAGCTTTGGGTTTGGATTTAGACTTGAAGGAGAAGCGCTTGATGAGACGGCGGGAGAAGCTGCCAGCTTTCTTCCTGGTGGTGGAGTTGGTGGTGACGTTGGACAAGTCATCGTGTGACTGGCTCAGGCCCGCTTCCTTCTGCTTGCTCCTTCTCCGGAAGATGAGCTTGGTACCACTCCGAAGAAAGCTAACTGCAGAGACAGAAAGGAAGGAGACGGAAACCACGATAGTATCCTGCCCTGGTGAGTCTCGGGGGCAATAACGCAGCCGGCTGCTCTCGGATGAGTGGCAAAGACCTCTTCCACCCCGAGCAGCGGAAGCGCATGGCAGGTCGGCGAATCCTGGCTCCCAGCTGCAAGGCAAAGTCTTTGTTCAGGACAGACTGCAATACCAGCAAGCTGCTTCACTAAGCACACTGTCACATGTCCTCTTCCTTTTACACAACAATGTTCTCCCTTCAGTGGAAGCGTGCAGAATTGTAATAGAAAGCTAAGACTCTCATGAATGGAAAACAAGTGAGAATGTCTGCATGTGGAGATGCCAGGAGGAACACACAGCAGGGAAAAGGCCTCTCAGACTAGCCTGTCTTAAGGGCGCCCAGATTAGCGGGTCATCAAGCCCCCAGCACAACTGCCCACAGTTTCATGAGATGCCCAAATCTGGAAACAAGTAATGGCAATGGCCCTGGATGACTCACACAGGCTGGATAGGATGGAGATGCCAACTGCTGTCGGCCGCAAATTGGTACAAAAAGGCATATCCAAAACCCGCGTGCCATACAAAGACACAACAGTATTTCTTACAGAGGGGGCTTGCTTTCTGTTTTCTTCTTTCTCTCCCCTGTCTGCCAAGTCTCTCAAGAATCTGGGCCACACACCTTTCTACCCGCTGATGAGCGAACAAGGGGCCACCACAGTTCAAACTGTACCTGGTTGTACCAGGGTACAACCCCCAAAACTTGTCCCACTCTCTTACTCAGAGCAATCGAGATTTTGGCTTGCGCTTGTTTATGTAAGTTTGTAGCTAACTGAAACTGTCATGGCTCCAGGCAGACAAATACAAGGTGCGTCATCCACCTAATTGACACCAGCCCAGAAAGTCCAGAACAGCAGCTTGGTCAGGGCAGGCTAGCTTCGTCGTTTAAAAGCAGAGAGTTTGTGTGGACATCCTACAGTACGACAGGTCAGAGGCGCTAGCTACTTTGATGCTAATGGAGAAAGAGGGAGGGCATTGAGACCCATAAAATCCACATTGTCGGGCGGCCTCCGTTTCTGTGCCAGAGGCAGCCAAATTCAGAGGAAGAATCGTTTATGGACACGCGCCTGATCTGCGGACCCAGAGGCCAGGAAGTGAAAACAGGTTCTTGGGAACATACAAACTGCACAGGGTTCCCATCTAAGAGAGCACAGAAACCGAAAAAGGCCGCAGGAATCGCACACCTGCAAATAGAGGAGTTTGGAACCACTCCAGCGGGAAGCGTAGAAGAGAGGCAGACTCTTCCAGGCTCTAGCAGAAGCCACTCTTTGCCACGCTGGAAGCTGGCTGCAGCCCCCCGGCTCAGGCAGGGAACTTGGGCACCATTTTGTCCTCAAGTACAACAGACTAATGTTAGCTTGCCTCTAAGGGTTCATCCTTACCTTTGTGATCCTTCAAGCTCCTGGTCTCAAGGGCTCCTGTGGAGCCAGTTTCAGACTCAACGTCTTCCACCGATGGTCTCTCAGAGATGTCTGATCGCGTTGTCTCATCCAGCTCCTGACTGGTCCTTTGTCCCGACAGCGATGCTTCCAGCAGCTGTGACGATTCAGTAGAATCGTGCATCCGGTCAGCTGCATGCTCTGCTGCAGAATCCCCGTACACCGTGGCCTCCAAGGATGCAGCATAACCCAGAGAAAGTGCCATTTCATCTTGAGCGATAGGTACCTGGAGGGGGGTTAGAAGGTCAGACAGACAGGAAGACAGAGTCTAAAGGAATCGCATTCATCTCCCTTCTTCCATCCACACCTACATATGGATGCTCCAGTTCCAATCACCAGTGCTAGACAGCACTGATGCGCTATCATCACTCTTTTGCTGAAACATACTGGAACACGGCCAATTCCAAAGCATTCCGCAGCACCTCCCTCACTCCCATAGGCAAGTCCAAGGAGAACTCCTTAGATTCTCCAGGAGGTTCCCAAGGAGCTAGGGCAACAGCCTCCCTTTCTGCAGCTGCCCTTTGTGAACTCCCACGAGCAGCTGCCCTGAAGACTGATGAGGTACCTTTGACACTCACTGAGAAGCAGCGACAAGCTGCAAGGAAGCAGCGAAAGGGTTCTGCCGAGCAAGTCATCTGTGCTGGAACCTGACCATACTGGTCCCTACAGGACAGCGTGGTTTCATGCACGCATCTCCAGAAACAACCTCCCAGATTGCAAATGGAGCCCCCTAACTACCAGAGACCTTGGAAACTCCCGAGATGATCAGTGTGCTACGTTTCGTTGGGGTCTTCTTGGCGGGCTTGTTATTCGTCTCAGTTAGCTGCCTGATCGCCGTCTCAGCCACTGGATCCAAACCGTTGGGCATATGGCTATCCCCTGAGCACGAGAAAGATACCAACATTTGAAGTAGCAACCTTCAGCGAAGGCAAGAGGTCACTTGCTGACCACGATGCTTGTAATAGGCAACTACATGTGCACAAAGGTAGAGAACAGAATTTATTATGGACTTGCCCTAATAAACCAAAGGAAGAAAGCTCCGTATAGCTCTCGGCTCTTTTAGGCACCTGTAAAGTTTGATTTCCCACCAGGCATATCATCAAAATACCCTTCCCACTCAATTAAGACTTCCCAATACTCCCAAGAGTTTGGGCAGTCTGGGCTGCAAACTGTCAAAATGGCCGCAGCGCTCTGTCCCAGAGAAAACCAGAGCCCCAAGTACAGGGTTAGGAAAGCTCTTTGGGTCCAGATAGCCTGGAAAATTCTTGTCAAGCAAGGGAACACCCAGAGTCACAGACTGGATAGCCAAAGTGCAATTTCTTTTACCTGCCCCCACCCACCACCACCCCTACAGCCCCGCTTTCATTTCGGCACTTGGACATTCTCTTCTGCAGTAAACGCAGATGAGTTCAGTGACCCACATTAAGACCACCACTCTCCAAGAAAGGCTAAAAAACACAGTCGCTCTGGTAAGAACCTCGGATTTCCAAGCACTTACGGCTACTGCTGGGCAAGGGGCCATGAGGGCAGCCACTCTCCAAAAGCACTGTTGTCTTCTTTTCAGTCACTTCCACCTTGGAAGGCGACCTCGATGGTGAATCTTCACAGTGAGAGAGAAGCAGAGAGACAGAGACACCGATAAGTGGAGATGAAGCTTAGGCAACTTCACTACTGTATTGTGGCCCCCTACGCGCACCCCCAAAAGGCCTCAAGTGCACACAGAGAGCCTGCAGAGGCTGGCTCCATGAGGTTTTGTGTCAGCGAAGTAGTAAGAAGCCTATTGGAAAAAGACATGTGAAGCACCCCCATCCTGAGACCCCGTTTATGCTGTTTCCAGCCCCACCTCATGGAATATCCAACACCACATTCATCAGGACGTCAGACCACAAGCAGCAACAACCGCTAGTAAGCAAGGTCAACGTGCTTTAGGCTCCACATTCAGCACATACGGCTTAACTTCTTTATCAATGAAGAAAACAGAGGAAGAGTGGCAAAACACTTAGCCCAACATCATGCAGAGGTTATACAGCAGTATACACGTTAGTCGGGACTTCCCACCACCAAAGGGTGTCAGAGAGGCTCATCCCTCTCTCACCTCCCCCCAAACACAGAGCTGCATCAATTCCCTCCCGCAAGGCTACACATGAGTCTCCAGCCAGCCACAAGATGCTAAGGGAACGGCAACGACGGCCGCATTCTGACCCAGAAGCCAAAAGCACCGCGCAAGGTGCAAGTCTGCAACAACCACAACATACAATGGCTAAACAGTTTTGCTACTGCCCACATGAGCAGCCAAGGGAAGATCGTGGCTGAGTCTGCATCCCAATAGCAGCCACTTGTACAAGATGCCTGTCGTGGGTCAGCCTCACCCAGTTTGCAGTCTGCCTTGGGCCGGGACTGAATCGTGGTGACAGTAGTCACGATGGTGCCGTCGGGCATGATGGTGCGATCCATCTCCACCTTCTTAGTGGGGGTGATGCTGGTTCGCAGAGACGTGGCATGCTGAGCATTCAAAGATGCAGGAGACTCCTGGAATAGCAGCTACAAAGAGTAAAGCACAGCTCAGAGAGGCTCTCCTCCTCCCAAACAGAAAGGCAGGCATTTGGGTGTCAAAAGGTACTGTTCTGGGCACTGAGGAGCCACCCCTGCTACAATGTCGGTTGAATGGAGGGAGGCTCAGGGACCAAGGGCCAGGTGACACCTCTTCTTGGCCTAAGGGTCTGCCAGCCCCTTGCGACAAGCCCAGGCCTAATCACTCTTGTCTCCAGCTAGAGGCTTACATTGTGAGCACTTCCGGAGCACACATTTGTGCCAAGCATATGGAGTCCTGAGCTCACCTCTAATATAATAGTAGCTTCAGCTGCCAGTGACCGCCCAGCTCCTGGGGCCAGAGAGCAGATCTGTCTCCCGGATGGTTGTTTGCCCACAGAATCAAGCAAAAGTGTCGCATGTGCCAGCAGCACATCTGCAAAAAGGAACAGGGAAACAAAACACACCACATGACCTCAGCACCTTGGATGTGTCCGAGGCAACCTAGGCTGCTTTTGGGAAGCAGCCCTGTGGGCCAACGAAGCAGAAACCCACAACTCCAGTAGCTCCCAGGCCTGAGGGGGGGAGGGGGCGGGCAGCACTCCTCCGCTCCTCTTTACCAATCCAATATTCAGCTCCCTTAAAGGGGTGGCTGTTGTGTGGCCTTCATCAAAAATAGGTGATGCGGTTAGCCCCTGACCCAAGTGCAGATGAACAGTTAAGAGCTTTCTGCATCGTTCTTCCAATACCCAGGGGCAAATCCCTGCATCCCTCTCCCTGCTTCAGAGTGGAGGTGGGTGGGCCACGAGAACCTCCTGGGTACCCAAAAGGTCAGAGTAAGGGCATTTCACTAAGAAGAACAGACCCCAGAGTTACTTCATGTAGTCAGAGGTTCACGTAAACCTGGATATGAAAAATTGTTTGCACCATTCATCACACATCCTACTGAGGCAGAACTACCACAGGCTCAAAGCACAGAAAGTCCCTTAGGCATTTTTGTCTCCCCATCTTACAATCCATCTTACGGCTGCCTGTACTCACTTCCCCCTCCGTCACTGTTCCCCAGCACCTGTAGCTTCAGCTCTTTACTTCTAGGTCCCAACTCCCTGTTGAAACAGAAAGAGACAGGCTGGTATTAGGCAATCTTTGCAAAATGGCCACGGAGCAAGAACCCCATTCTGTATCTTCCCTCCCTCAAATCTCACATGTGTTGTCACCTTTTCCAAAGCTCCAGCACACCTGTGCTACTGCGGAGGACATGACAAGGGGCAGCAAACTACACAGAAGAAAACTCTGGTTCATGCCCCCTGCAGGGCTGTGTAGGCTGCCAGGGGAAGCTGAGAGGGCAATCTGTCGGAAGGCTGAGATTTACACTCCAGGCCTTCTGCATCTGCTGATCCCACATGCTGCCTGCGATTGGCACTTCTGCCCATCCAGTTAAAACACAGAGTACCCAGGAGAGCGTGAAATATGTACGCAAGCTGGGGCAAATTGCCGGAATTGGCAGCCTGGCACACAGACACGCTGCCCTGCAGCGCAGACTTCCCCTCTGCGCCGTCTACATCTGTAGTGTGGTAATGACACCCAGAGACCGTGCTGGTCTGCCTCTGCCATGCCAGCTGGAAGGAGGGCAGACACTTACAGAAAGAGCTCCTCATTCCACTCCATCTCTGCTGCAGCACTGGCACTGCCGGCTGTCACTGGCCTTGTCTGCTTCTGCTGCGGGGGGCTGTCTAGCTCTGCCATGCAGCGTATCTCCCCAACTCCTGCAACAGAGGGACAGAGCACACGCATGCGCTCGTCAACATGAAGCAGCGGCTCAGTGGACACACGCTCCTCTTTTCCATTCAAACCCACCCAAAACATCCACTCGCTCCAATCTCACCACCTGCGCGCTTGCCCCTGCAGATGAGCAATGTTTTCACGCTTACCTCCCTTCCCCTGGCAGCCCAAGTTCAGCACTTGAAGATTCCGGAGCAACAGCTTAGAACCCAGAGGGGCTGCTGCTACTCTGGACGGGGACTCTCGAGTCAACTTATTGCTGGGTACCTGAGGAATGACGAGAGCGAGACCGATGCCTTTATCGTTCACTCGCCAGCAGATAGCAGCAAGATGCATGATGTTCGTCCTTGCATCTACTAAGTAGCTCCTCACACCAACACAGGGGAATACCCACAGAGCCATCAAGAGACGCTGCAGGTTCCCCAAGCTATTGACTTTTGGTAGGCCCCCGTGTTATTTCAGATGGGAAATTTAAGGCAGCCAGGAAAAGAGACAGACAAGAACACTCTTGCTGGCTGCCAGATGGACAACTGAAGGCGACAAACCATGGAGCATTCCATGCCTGTAAAGGCTGCCCTGGATGAAGCCTTGGCGTTCAGAGCAACAGAGAGACTGCCAAAACAGAGATGCATCTCAGGCAGTCTGGCTCCACCTCAACTCAAGTGGCACTCAGTGTTCAGGAAACAAGGTACAAACAGAGCTGCCCTTCAGAGCGGTTTCTAATTATCCCTACTCCCTGTGCCACAGTACCCCAACTCCTGTGACAGTGCAGGCCAGCATGCAGCTGTCACTCAGAAGAGAGTCTCAGCACTTGGATTCCTGCCTGAGCCTCATCCCTCAGAAGCGCCCCGGGGCACAGTGTTTGAGGCACAAGAATGACATGAGGAGAGAGCCTTACCGCACCGGCTCCAGCAGTGCAGGCCTTCAGATTCACAATCATGGCTGGCTGCGTGCTGACAATGGTATCCTCGATCAGATCCTTTATGGTGGACAGATCCACTCTCCCTTCATTCTTCTCTCCGCAAATCAAAGAGGAAATGCAGGAAAGTCATAATGGGGCAGACCCATTTTCTCCTTATACAGCTCCGACTGCCTCTTGAGCCTCTAAGACACTAAACGGTCTTTCTGCCAGTCATAACCTCCCAGGTACTGTTCCCATATCCTGTACTCGCTCTCCCCAGTGCTTAAAGCTTCTGTGTAACAGCTGCAGGCAAATGTAAGTTGTCTAAATGAGACAAACTAAGCCTTTACATCTGTAGTTTACCAGTTGCAAATTTTGACAATACACCTTTATACAGTTTGCCCCATCCTTACCACCTTGTGAGATGGTACTACCGCGCTTTTGGGAGAACAGCCAAATTCCTACATCTACTCAGGATAAACCAACAAGAGTGTCAATAAGACAAACAAATCAACCAACCTATTTGGATCACAGAAGCACAAGCACGCCCGCATTCAGCTTGTTAAACCTCTAATACCCACAGGTTCCACACACTAACCTCTCAAAAAAACCCCAAACAAACCAACCAACCAAACAAAAACCCCACAACCCACAAAAAAACCCCAGACAAACCAACCCAGCTCATTTTGCAGCTCTACACCTGACAACAGCAGGAGGACCTACACAGACAGAAAGCCTTTTTTGCTATGCAGACTCCTATTCAGCTGTTAACACCAAATTTGGACAACAGACATTGGTACTGCTTTGGCCCTCTTGAGGATGCGCTGTTTTGACAGAGTTGAGCTAGTATTGGTTCCAGTGCGAAAGAATCCCCTCCCTTGACCTGAAGGGCCACAAGAACGAGTTGCCAATCTCTCCATTCTGCAGCAGCCTTCCTCCTGGCTCAGCACTGTTTCTGCCCCTCCCGCCCTTCCTCCATGTGAGTCCAGCCTTGCACTGTTTGCCGCTCACCTCGCGAAGCTGCAGTCTCGGAAGAACCGAAAGGTTCAAGTCTGGTCTGTCCTTGAATGTCCATGACACCAGCAGACCTTCGTTCTGTATCTCCTCCAAGTGGATCTCCACCTGGCCCAGAACAAATATCCATAGTCAGGAACAGTTTCTCTTTCCATTAGATGCTTTTCGTCCTGCTTCAAACTCAGCAACTGAAAGGCTCTCACACCAGTGCAACAGTAAGAGACAGAACACAAGAACACACAGGTGGTCCTGGGTCTATGGGAAGAAGCAGCTGCAGAAGCCTCATCGGTCCATAGCGAGATCTGGCTTCCTCGCTGCCTTTGGATGCCCAGATGCCATCAGAGGGAAAAACGATAGGTTATTTCTTTTGCTGAAGAAAAAGTCGGCAGGACAATCCAAAAGACCGACTTGGGCACTGACATGGCATATTTGCTGAGCTACATCAATGAATCAACGCCAAACCTAAGCATGGCCATTTGTAAGTCAGCAATGCATCTCTAGGAGATCATTCTCCAATTGAAAACTCATCCAGGTCACCAACAGTCTGCAAGAACAAACCAGACTCTACACCATCCCATAACCGAGTTAAAAAGCTGCACACTCATACACCTGAAAGGCATCATTAACGCAACAGACAGAAACAGAATCACCCAGGAAGAATTCCTGGCCCAGTATCTCTAGTAAAAACAGTGGAATGAAATTTAACACAGTTCTAAAGCAATTGACAAACTGACGCTTATTTACCATGAACACAGAGGGTCATCAGTTGAAAGCGACAGATCTGGGACATGGCAGCCAGGTACGTAACCAACAAGAGGTCCATAAAAGAGGCAAGGCACATCTGGGACTACAGTACTTGAAGCATTCCGACCAACTGACGTATGGTAACCTTAACAGCATTTCACAATGCAGCAGCAAGACCTCAATTAGAATACCACGTGCAATTCTCTACAAGAACGATCAACCCGAGACTTCAGCAGGGGCAGACAAGGAGACCTAGAAAATGCCAGCGAGTAGAGGAACAATTTGATGAGACCTGACAAAGGCCACCTGGCTCCCAGAGACTACACAAAGATGAAAAGCGACCGCAGTTGCTACCCACAACTAGATCGGCAGCAGGTACGCTAAATGCCAGGGAGAGAGAGAGGAGCTATTGAAACGACCATGGAACTGAGGCACAAAACCAAATCAGGATGATCTGATAAATGTAGGTTGAAGATTTTAATAAAGCTTCTGAGAGCAAAGGGGTTCTAGGACAACCTTCCAACTGCAATGCCTGCAACAGCATGGGATTTGCTTCTGCTACCACAGAATTACTTCTAATTTCGCCATGTCTCCCTATAGCACAAACAAACGCACAGTCTCCAAGCAAGACACCACCTCCAGTGTCAAGCACTTCTTCACAATGCAAAAAAAAAATCACATTCCAGAGAAGCAAATCCAGCCAGAAAGCGACTACGGAGTTACCACCCATTGCGATTTCACAGAGCTTCTGTTCTGGAAGAAGCATCTCCGATATTCAACACACAGAAAAAAATCTGTATCACACTCTTGTGAATATATTAAGGTGAGCACTGACAAGCAAACCACTCCGCACCATGCATTTCTTTTTCACACCAACAACCAGGACAACACCATAATTGTACGTGTAGGCAGGACGCATCTTTCCCTATTCATCACACCAAGAGGGGAATTGAACTCTGTGGACCTTTCGATTCTTAAACACCCACTTATAAACATAGTATAGAACGCTACTACGCCTCAAATCTCTCTGGATTTTGTTACGGCTACGTGATGTAGCCAAGATCTGCAGAACAAGACTCTGAAAATGGGACTCAGCACACAGATCGAGAACATTTGCCAACCCGCCAAACATTAGTGACAGCATGCTGCTGCTTCTGGCATGATTTGCACTAAATCGGGTCCTCCTTCCTCGATCAGCATGGGGCTGGGTCAAAGAACAAGTTAACTTTTTACAGTGGTTACCTGAGCCTGCAGCACAGTCAAAGTGACGTGATAGGTGTCCACAGAAACAGCAACTGGGGACTGCTGTGTAACAGAGACAGGGAATTTCACGGCTTCAGCGGACAGACGGCAGTACAGCACCTGGAGAGAAAAGGAAGTAGATGACTTTATATCCTCGGCGAGAGGCAGCCATGCGATGGCAAAACCTCTAAAAGCAATAGGCAAGGTTGACCCATCGTGGCAGGAAAGAAACATCAGGCTTACTCCCAGACCCAGTTCTGTGCTGCCAACCTGCCATTTCAGACTCTGTACGTGAGGCACTAAAGATGTATCAGTGACAGGAGCTCTGTTCTCCTCTCCACTGTAGGACCCTGATATTCGGGCTCAGCATCCATATGCCCAAGTTCCACCAACACATCTGCCCCCAGAGCTCTCCCAGAGCTTACCGATGCGCACCTCCAGAGCCGCAATCTCACAAGCCTATCAACAGGCCTCTGAACTCAACAACAGACCACACCCAAAACTTCCCCAGTTCCACCATCCCCATCGCGCAGGCCCCGGCAACCTCTGTAGAACACGCTATCAGTCAACAGAGAAATCCCACAGCATACGATTCAGAACAGCAAAGCCTTACCATGCTGTGGTCCGACTGTCCCTTGCACATCACACGACTTATATTTGCAGTTGGTGGTAACTGAGGACCCTCTTCAAATGTGATCTGCACTGAACTCTATGAAAAGAGAACTCTGTTAGTTCCCAGCAGTCAAGGCATCCCGGCTAGTTTCAAAGAGGATGAGCAATTCTGACGTGGGGCCCCAGAGACACTCCGGTTCATTTCCATGAATACAGCCGGCACGCAGAACCATCACACGCTGCAATTCTACCCACCTTGGCTTGTCCGTACAGAGAAAGGAAATGAGGTGTCCAGTCAAGGCTTAGACTCACGTTAACTTGAAACAGGCAAGACCAAATGAGAGTGGAAAATTGTTCTGGATAGCAATCACCTATAAGTGAAGTGCGTTAACCCTTCTTCATTGCAGAAGCTTTGCTGTTTCTCCTCTCTCTCTTCCTCCTCTGTGCTAATCCTGCCCCAAGTAAACCAAAAAAACCAATTAACAACAACAAAATCCACTCTCAGCACATGGTACGTTGGCTCCTGTGCTTGACTTGTTCCCTTTTTCCACCCTCTCCTGGTTTACTAGATTACCATCTCCACTGTGCAAGCATCCCTCTTCTTTGTTTGAGGATTTCCCCATATAACAGGACTGGTTGTCTGCAGACAACCCTTCTCCAGAAATACAAGACCAAGATGAAGAGTTGTGAGCATCCCTGCACAAAACCTCTCCCTCAAAGATTCCCTCTGCTCACAAGGGTCAAAAAGAGAGAGCAAGCAGGCAATCTGAGCACAAGGACAAGACCGTTTGCTGAGCTGCTCGTGTTTTAGGGCCAGGGTGAGCAAGAGGGAGGATAAAGGTGTGGGAAACTGCATTTTCTCTCAAGTGAATGAGACTGCATGCTGCCACCTCCATGCAACAGACAGACCCAGGGGACAGGTGGAAGGGGGTCTCAGACACTAATCTGACTGGCATGCCTACTACAACCCGAAGAGCCACTTGCCCAGCAAAAGCTAGTCCGGATGCACGCCCTCCTCTCAATGCAGACACGAGGCAGCTCTCCCAGTGACCAAGCTTCAAAACTGAAAGACTCAATGGAGAAACAAGTTGAATCACTGCCTGCTGCTTCATACTAGTAATGCCTGCTGTTTCTTCTTCTCGCAAGCCTCCTCCACCAGAGCCGTGTGTTCACCCACCCGGGTCAGTCCAGACTATTGGATCAGTCCCTTCTCTCTGCAACCAGAACCTCTGCCCAATGACTCAAGCATATAATCACCAGCAGCAAGCTGTTGCCCCGTTGTTCCCAATACGTCGGTCTCACTGAACTGGGAGGCACTGGCCAACTTCAAAAGATCTTGTTACTCAGCCCACTCGGAATGAAATGCATGCACACAGTAGCGCGAATCTAACCCCAAGGCAGGGAGGAAACACAGAGGAAAAATAAAATGAGGAGAGTAGCATAGGCTTCAGAGGCAACTCAATTTCTTTCAAGTCTTTGCCCCATTTTAAGGCAAGTAACTTGAAATCCAAATAGGAAATATGAAATACGAGCTGCTAACATTTAAAGATCTATGGAAAGAAATGACACTTTGTGACTGAAGCCACTCTCTCGACTACCAGGGATGAGAATGAGACGCTGCTGGGAGGCGGACCCACCCTCATCTGCCCTGCTGCCATCTCCCTCGGATCACACTCCTAGCAGAATCCACCTGAATTCAGATGCTGGCGTGCTCTGACCACGAACGCACTCCTATAAAGCTCCTACCACGTATGTTGTGTTCCCATGTTCACTGTGATTTGGATACATGAGGAAACATGGGCAAATCTAGACCTGAGCAAGATTAGGACGTATTCTTTCAAAATTCACCAAGCTGAAAGAAGCCATGGAGAAACAACAAAACCACAGAAGGAAACAGACTATTAAGAGGGAAGCAACGGTGCAGTGTTCCTCCAGGACTAGGACTCTGGAACGCTAGACTCCTTCTATTATCCTTTTATGCCGAACCACGAGACTTCTACCCCTGTTTTGGCGTTTTCCTTTCCCTTTCTTGGGACTACGCACAAGGGAGAATGAGAGACCCCACACAGAGGACAGTAAAGATAGCCCTTGAGCATGCAATCAAGACAGGAATCTACGGTTCTTCCCCAGCCATATCAGCAAGCCCATGGAAGCAGGCTTATAAATCTGAGAGCCAAGACCCTTCACCATTCTGCGTCCACACCGAGAGCCTGATGTACTCGCAGCCATCTGCTCCTCCACAATGGTTAAACCTAGCTTTGCAGAGCTGCATTTCAGTATGGCTTTTTGTCAGCTTATACAACCAAAATGAAAATATGACAGCAAAAGGAGCTAAGAATAAGTTCAGCCAGGAGAAAGTGAGATCACTCGCTTCTAAGCATCAATCTATCCCTGACTCCCCTTGGGACTTAAAAGGAGAGCAGGGGTGGAGTCAGACTGGGAGTAGGGAAGGAGCTGCTGTCACTTGCGACCAGCGCTATCAGGCTTATGTCCCTTCCCTCAACCGGACGCAAGAATAATTTCGTAGGAGACAGGGACTCGGAGGAGGTGAGGGGGTGCACGGGAATGCTTTTTATGACAAGGCTAGTGCATTTTCAATGACAGAATTGCCATCAATTCTAAACGGAAGTTTACCTGAAAACCGCAATGCACTGCAAAAAAAAGGAGACACGGCTTCTCCTTCAAGATCTCAGCAGATGGCAGGACTATCCTTTACACAACTTCATTATAAGGAGAAAACAGAAACACCCTAACACATCCCCAGCCCAGAACAAATCTCCCGTTCTGTAGTCTTCGGAAAGTATGCATGGACTACACGGAGAAGACTGTAGTCAACCTGAGGCTGACTTCACCTAATTGCACTGAACTTCTTTTAAAAGAAGACCGGAGGAGTATTGTCTTAAAAATTTTTTTCAATCACGGTTAGAGCTTTCATATTATTAAGTCCCCACTCTCTTCTCATTTGACAGCCCCCCAGATTGCTTGAAAACGTAATTTCTCAGGGCGTGTAATGAAAAGTTACTCAGCCTTGCAGTATGTTAGCGAAGTTGCAACAACCAAGAGTGAAACAGTCTTACTACTTCTTCTACTGGCACAGTCTCCTGATGCCATAGGCTGTAACGTGAAAGTTCTCATGTAAGTCAGCGAAGAGTTCCTTAGAAGAACGCATCTCGCAAAAACTCAGTAGCGAAGCGCTAGCTAAAAGACAAAACGCTAATTTTCAGTTGTTTTATCACCTGACAAAGCAGTATCTCAAAAATTGCATTATAAAGGATAATTGCAAGTCTAGCTGAAACGTTGCAACATTTCTATATGGATCGCAAAGTTTAGATGGGACTGAAATCATTACAGAAACAGTTATGTTGAATAACAATTACATACGTCCATGACTTTGCGAGCGTAACTTGGATTCAGTGCCCACACTAAGTCTTCCACCTCCATCCCTGATTGAAATCTGTGCCATTTCTTCCGCATGTCTGAAAGAATTTCGATGTCTTAATTCCAAGGCTCAAGGAGGAAACACTAGCAAAAAGATCATTGTTATCTCTTTCCCAGTTCGACACGATCAGTCACTTTATCCTATCTTACAAGGGCTGGGGGGCTGAGTGCTGGAATTCTGCAGCTCAAAAGCAAGGCATTGGCAGGAACGGGATGTCTGAGGGGCAGGAAAAGAAAAGGGTCTGAGATGGAGTATTTTCCCCAGTTAAACAGTGAGCAGCTCCCGATCTTATCCAGAATCCCACATAAAACACAGCCCCCGAGGAAAACCACCGGGCCCCACTTCAGAGAAGAACTTATAGACCCAACAACTCACTGCAGCAATGCCACCTGCTGAGTAGATGCGCTCCAGATGAGAAGCAACTGTAGCAGAAACTGAAGCATGGCCCTCCAGGGGCCTCCAAGCCATTTCAGTCATCAGCTAATCTTCACCTTACAGGGGTTCTAAATTCTGGAACTTAGAAATTCAGGTCATTTTGTAAGAATCTGAGGAATTCAGCGCATGATGGAGGAGTGCAGCATATCAGACATGGGCGCCTGCTGACACTTGACCACCACGACTGCGGTATTCTGACAAGAGGGGCAGGACAGAGGATGAATTTCTATGGGGGGAGGCACTTCATAAGCGTTCTCGCCCCTCTTTGGTCCCTTGCCTAGTCCTCCCTCCAAAGAGGGAAGGTCTCTGCCTGCGTGTGCTCCATCCCAGAGAACAGCCCTCAACTTTCACGTCAGGTCTTGGTAAAAGAAGAAGCAGTTGCCGTGGATTGCCCTGCGCGAGCCACTGTACTGAGCCAACCGCACGGGGGCCGCTAAGTGTCACTCATGACAGCAGGTCCCCCTCAATATGACACGCATCATATCAGAACTAACTTACTTTCAGTCACAAGAGAAAGAGCTGGCTTTGAGGGTTTGACACCAGCAGGATCTGCAGGGTTTCAGCTTCTGTACAAGGAATCAGCCGAGCGTATCCTGACACTCAGAAGTTTCTGGCAGCAAAAAGGACCGCTTTTTCAGGATATGGGTCTCGGGTTCAACGCTGCACCTGGCTATTTGCACGACCAGGGGAAGGCGGGAAGGAGGAGGGGGAGAGAAAGGAATAGAGGCAGGCAGAAGAAAGAACTTTAGCAGCTGACATGTTAAACACCAGATCAAGTTTCTCACATCTTATCCACTGTAACTGTCAAGAGCATAATCTTACAGTCCAGAATCTAGCTGCATTTAGTTCCAGCAAAAGATTCAGTTCCAACAACCTGTAGCAAATAGTCCCACAGCCACCTGATACAGCACCACCCTCTCATTCTTCTTGTACCTCGTCCTGTAAGATCAAGAACATAGCCTGGTTAGTACTCATTTGGCTACTACTCGTAATCAGTCCTACCTTCCTTCAGAGGAGTCACACCCACACTCTGGACTCCTCCTGCCCTTGGTATACTTAAGACACTGTTTTCTAACTCCCTTAGAGAACAATAAAGGTTTCTCCTTCCAAGTAACCAGTACAAGAAACAGGACATGAACACAACAACAGGGCCAGTCAATTTTTCCCCCCCCTCTGTGAAAACTTCTTATGGGCACCTTACCATTCTCTCAGTCACCAACAACTGAGCGCAGGCAATTGATGACACTGGAGGAAATTAAAAAACAAAGAATCAACAGAGAAGGAACAGCTGAATTCACAAAAGCAGGCACAGCTTACAGTTTTACAGTTAACTTGATCTTCATCCCTGTGTCTGGCAGATCAACTGCACCTTTGGGGAAAGACCCATTTTTCATCAAACCTCTTGGGAACAGAGCACTCGATCTCTTGAAAACCTGCCAAAGAATAAGCTCATCCCAAAACCAACAAACAACTTTGAGTACTCCATCCTTTGACACCGTTAGAGCCTGGACAGGGATACAAACATCCATTCCCATTTTCTAATGCTAGCCAGCCAGAACTAAGGCGGGAAACAGAGAGCGGGTGCCGCTACACTTCTGTTAAAAAGGACAATTTCACTTATTGCAAGTATCAACAAAGGAAAAACTATGCCAACCTTTCCAAGTCAATCTAACATTTGATGAATCAACCTAACAAGGCAAAGGAAGAGGTGAGAAGTCATGCCACACGTGGAGCAGACAGAACTTCAAGTGAGAAAGCAAAGGACTGAACGCAATGGAAAAAAAAAAAATAAAAAATTCTTTCTTCAAAAGGAAAACAATAAAAACTGGCTGGGGAGCATCAATGAGACAGGTCCAATGAATCAAATCTGTCCAAAATTGTGGCAATAAGCAACACCCTGCTTCAGGAGTGGGGTATCTGATACACCCCAAAATAGGAAGATGCAACATACATAAGACAAGCGTTAAGACAGGTAACGTCTGGAACCAGTCAATTCGCTGATCCATCTGTAATGGGCAGAAGACATAATTCAGCAGGTAGAAACATCAGCCAGGTGACAGGGGTCCACAGCCCTACACAGACAGCCCATCTGCATTCAGACCTGCACAATACTTGCAGAGGCGGATTCTATGTATTTCTTATGAGAACAAAACCTGCCTTGAGACACGCTTCTCTTCCAAGTAGTAACAGTCAACCACGTCACCTCGTAGAAGTGACAGACAACAAAGTCTCCCAGAAAACTCACCGTTCCCACGTGGCCAACATATGGCGTACTGGGATCAGGTAGCACTGGCTATGGCTTTCTTTACAAAACCTGTAACAGTCTGTGCTCGAAATCCACGTTACCTGGTCTTAGGTGACTTCATATATCCTTTTAAAAGGAGCGGTGGACAATATTTTTAAATCTTCTCTGCCCTACAATGCTTGACACCAGTAAAACAAAAACATTCCCAGTCCGAGGCCGGAAAAGAAATGCAAAAGTGGCTCATTACGTGCAAATAGCCCATTCTGGTCATTTTGTACTTCCTAATGCCAGGAGGCAACCATCATCTGAAAATAATCACATCCCTCGCAATGCACTTTGAAGGAGATCATTTGATTAAATCCTTTCAAAAAGGGTTCCGTTCTACTGCAGTTAAGGACTACTGAACTTCACGAACACCATGCTTGACCTACACAATTAAAATTCGTGCTTATCTTGTGCAGTTACTTTCAAGTGCAACTGCTTAACAAGCCTTATTAACCCTTCTGCTCTCAAGATGCCAGACAACACTATCTACATTAAGCAGGAAAAATAAGGGCCAAAACTGAACTGCTCCACACTTGCTGATGAAGTTAAGCCCTCCTTCGGTCAAATTGCAGAGGGCACCCGTTCAGGTTCTGCAGCCTTTATTCAAATGGCTGCATATAAAAAGACTTTCCCAAAAAAAGACCATGCAGGTGACAAGTAACAAAACCAAGCATTTCTTCCTAAGTTGCCTGCCTCAAAGATCCAATTTCTTCATCTCATCCCAGCAAGTTATTATCAGGGGGTTACATGGAGGCAAACAACAACACAGAGAAACGAAGAGCTACAGAAGGTATGCCGGAAACAGTGCTGTGCAAACGCTCCCAAAGGAGCATTTCCTATAGGGTTAGACTTTACAAAGCCTATTATGTTGATACACCTGACATTGGTTGGGAGCAGGTGGAGTAATAATTTCTCATTCCTCCCCACCATCACCAAGTGCCTGATTTTTCCCAGGTGGTCGTGATGCACAGAGAGATCTGCTGTTCGGTCCTGCCTCTAGCCCAGAATTTAATTCACTTTGTCAAAAGGGGAGAGACCTTTCCAATCTCACCGGAAAACTCAAACACAAGTTCGCATCGCATTCTTCCGGACTTTCCTTTTCTTCAAAACACGTTAGCTTCATGCCAACCTTTTTTACCTCTTGATTTTCCCACGTAACTGAACAGAAACGCTCCCCATTCCCGTTCCCACGACAGAAAAGCAAGAGGAGGCTGCGGCAGGCTTTGGAGCACAGCATTTGTGGGCAGAAGCCACTGTCTCGCGGGCCGCGCCAGCTGCTCTGCGGTTCTTTCCACACGGGATCAGCGAGGCCTGTTCTCCTTCGCGAACTTCAAAACTACAACGGTAACGCCGGGAGGCTGACGGGAATAACCCCCAGAAGTGGCCAAGGCCCGGCAGCGCCCGGCCAAGGCGGGCTTCCCCGCAACCCGC
>VYXH01009677.1:86483-104129 GCA_013397275.1 Burhinus bistriatus | reverse complement strand
AAATGCATGATCAAAATCACTATTTCAGACTGAATTTGTAGATTGGTCACTTGCAGTCACTAATGCATAGCCAGCTTGAGTTTCGCAAGTTCGATACCCATGGTGCAGCCCTGTGTAAACTCAGCCACGCAGCCAGCATGGGCTGCAACTGTGCCTAGAAACGAGCACTAAGAACGTGCTCCAAGGCAGGTGTTTCAGCTCCACCCTAGGGGAGTTAGGACACCGTGCGTAAGCAAGAAGGAAGGGGCGTCACAGGGTAAAGATACTGCGGTGGCTCTGCACCATTAACCTGGTGCAGCGCAACACTGACCCTGCCAGAGCCTGCCCCATTATCTGCCACATGGCGCCAGTGTAGTTGTGCCACACTTTACCTTCACCATTTACTATTTTTCCATTACTGATGGAAATCAGCCCCCACCACACAGGGAAACAGAGCTGACTACCATTGTTTCCACATGCTGTGCCTAAAACAGCGTAACGGCCAACAAGAGATTCATGTAGTAGTTCTTTGGCAACCAACACACGAGAAGCATTCGGCACAATTAACCACTCTGACACATCGTACTGCTGCCAGCTTTCAAAATGCAGTATGGGTTACGATACGAAAGTACCTGTCCAACAGCGTACAGACAATCTTCGGGGCTTAGGAGCTGGAAGAAAGTAAAACCAGAGTCAAATCAAGTTGCACTGTTCAGAATATAGGCAGCCAAAGCCAAATTCTATGCTCGGCGCTAATATCAACTGAATTTGTGCCTGACCAAAGAAATATCACCTCCCCCTTCCCATGCCTCAGTGTTTCCACCCCTAAAGCGAGATAATGCACTTCCCTTCACCTGGACTGTAACACTTCATGAATTAGCTCATCAGAAAAATCTTAGTCGTGCACACTGCTGCATTGCAAGACACAAGTGTTGTGAAATGCTGGGAGACAATCAGATTACAAACTGTTACTGCACCACGGAAAGCTGAACAGCAGAAATTTCTGTACGAAGAAAACAAAAATAACCAACCAACCAAAAAAAAAATCCTCCCTGAAGTGCATCAAATCACGAGCTAACGTGGCAATGGATTCAGCAGACCGCACGCTCATCTCTGACAGGACAACCGCAAGGTCTGAAAGGCAAGCAGCTGATGTTCGGCAGAGAATGGCATTTTCTCTTTTGCTGCTCCTCACCTGGCCAATGCGATTCTCCCAGCCCATTCTCTTCAGCCCAGCAGCAGCCAGGACGATGGCACTGAAGTCTTCCTTCTCATCTAGCTTCTTTAAGCGGGTATTTAAATTCCCTCTCTGTAGAAGTGATTAAGCAAGCATAGAAACAGCAGGCAAACACTCCTATAACCACTTAACATTTGCCTGAATGTGTTTACAGAATGTACAAAATCCAACAGCCTCCAAATGAGAATGAGAGTACCCGAAAGGAGTGCTCAATACGGACAATTGTTTCTCCAAACAGAATTTTGCCGAGCATTATGAAACATTAACTCAAGCACTGACTCTCAAAAGTTACGCGTGTCATTCAAGCACATTATTAACAGACAACACCAACTCCTTTTGAATAGCAAAGACTGAGGTCTGAAGTAACGGTGCCTTTTACCATTAGTTCAGCGGCCCACATGAGAACTAGTGGCCCAAATCACACCCATGGTATTGGGAACCAACTGTCATTTCACCACCTCACTGCGACAAGCACAGGGCAGGCACCCGTTCAAGCAGGTTTTTGAAAATTCCTCAATGTAGAAATTCACCCGCATCCTGAATGTCAGCTAGAGTAAGGCTGGCCCCTTCTTTACAGCCTCACGAGACAGCAGAGAACGGAACAGGCTACGGTACACTACACACACCTCTCAGAACCCGACAGCGGGAGGCAGCCTTTGAGGAAGCAGTTTGTTCTTGTAGGTCTGGTGGCATCAATCAGCCTTGACCCTAGATTTCACATTTAGTTAGATTTTCCTGTTCACAGCTTTACCCAGCGCCCACGTTTTGCCAGGAAAGGATACAATATCCCTGAATTCTAACTGAGGAAACTTCTTTTTGAGTTGGGCTGCTCTCCGAAGTGAACTGGTTCCAATCACACTGTGGGGAAAATAAAAGCAATGAAATCCAGAATACTCCTACACTTACCTCCAGCCAGAGACACGTCAGAGCTCTCAAGGAAACAAATGACAACTTTTTTATTTTATTTTATTTTTATTGAAATGAAGATCCAAGAACCTGCCAATGATTTATATCTCCTTAGAAGAAAGAAAACCACTCTGTGAGGTTTAGCATAAAGCCTGGCTGAAGGTAGATGCAGGCAAGCCACTCCCAAGGAACTGACTTCCAGGAGATGCTTCTGGAGGGCAGCCCCTAGCCACCGTCAAGGACTGACGAAACCTCATTTAAAGACCACAACACTTGTCACAGAAAAAAAGTCTCAGCTGCCCCAAACTGAACCAGACAACTGAAGTTACTAAAATGGAGGGACTTCATCAATGACAGAAATGCAGTGGGAGGAGAAGCTTTGGAAACAGTAGGGCACATAACTGGAAACCACGAAAAACTGCCAGTCTGGCCAGTAAGCATTTCCTTTCTAGAGATGTACACTATTCACTTTTCTTGGTACCCTGGAACCTAAAGCAGATGTGATTTTCCTGCTATCCAGATGCGCAGAAGCGCAAGTCTACGTTTGTGTCACAGCTAGTTTGTTTCTTTTACTTTAAACACAGAAAAAAAATACCTTTCTAATAGTTACGTTAATCTCAGTAATTTCACTCAGCTGTCTCAGACAAAAGAATCCAATAAACTCTATGAAAGAGCAAGAACACTAGTCAAGTAACTCAAAATGGAGAAACCGCTCATGCTCCCAGCAGAACTGTAAGAAAGTGACGCGAAAAAAATAAGGAAGAAATCAGAACTGGCTGGGTGAGCACAAGAGCACAGTTCAGGCCCATGCAAGCTAAAAGACCTCACCAGACACTCTGTCTGCATTGTCTGCGCTCCCCTGCAGTAAACACAATACAAAGGAGCAGGAATTCACTCTGGAGACTGTGATAAGAAAGGGTCCAACTTGAGAAAAACACTGCAACTCAATGATGGCTCAAGAGATGCAACCTCACTCGGTGTACAGCACTCCCATGAGGCAGCACTGCTCCTTTCAGCAAGTGGGTTCAGTGTAACGCCTATGGAAAGCTAACAGACAGCAGTGTAAAACCACTACAGGACAAAGCAAGGAGCTTCACTGGCTTGCCACTGGGAAGTATCAACCAACTCCTGCCTTCCATTTTTATACCTGTCTTCCCTTTCCTCTCCCCACTTACCTCTTTTCAGGAAGGAGGCTCAGTGTTTTCCCACAGTTTTTGGGATGAAAGACAACAGCATCAAGTGGGTTTTCCCTTCTGCAAAATAATGCAAGCGCAGAATGACCGAGACGTCATTTAATGGAAGGCTGTTAAGCTTAACACCCAGAGAAACTGCCTCTGGCTCCAAAATATGCCATCATCATCGTAAAAGCAAGAATTTCCAGCAAACCTGCTGGCTACAGAACACTAGGACAGCTCTAGTGTTTCCACTGTGTCAGAGATTAATCAGAGGGTGCTTAAACTCTTAACACCTAAAAGGACCTAAGCTGCCTTTGTCTTCCTACCACTGCTAACACCGTAAAATGCAAGTCCCTTGGAGAATCGAGCCTCACGTCCACACTTACTTGCAGACAGCGCCGATGGTAAAGCCAGGAGGAAGAGAAGTTGGCAGGTCCTTCAAGGAATGAACCACGAGGTCAACCCTAAAAATTAGAGGACAGTAATCACTGAACAGAGGGTTGAGCTCACATGGTGCCTACCAGAGGCCTGCAGGTCATCTACAGAAAAGCGTGAATCCAGCCTGTGAATTAATTTGGAGAAGAGGGAGGAATTTCACAATTCTATAGCCAGAATTACTATAGAATTCTAGTGTTACTCCAGAACAGCCACTCCACCTTTCTCTGTCCCTCTTTTCTCACCTGTAAAATTAAGACAACGCCTTCCTCCCAGTAGCGATGTGAGACATGTTACAAGAATCGGGCTGAATGAGGGGAAGACGCTGGAGACGTTCACGTGGAACGACTCATGAAACCAATACACAACCAGCATGCTGTCTGGTATTACGCTTCAAACTGAAAATAACAGCTAGCCAAAGTAAAAGCTAGCTACTTCGTTACAAGGCAAACAAAATGCACGAGTCTCCAGTAATTTTTCACCGACATTACTTGAAAATGCAGTATCAGATGCCTATGTGTCAGAGATGCAGAAGAATATCTTTGGTTTTAAACCTACTTTAACTAAGGCATACGTACCACTGAAACCCTCCTCAGGATACTGAAAAAGAAGAAATGGAAAACAAGGAAAAAAAGCACTAATCTCTCTCTGCTCCAGCAGGAGACTGAACCGAGTTCTTCTGTAGAAAGAAGTTACCCAGAAAGCAGCACAACTTGCCTATGCCCATTTCTCCTGCATATTTAGTGTGCAAATATGTTAATAAATGTTAACACTAAAAATGCTATGCAACATGTTAACACTACCAAGCAAAGTATTCTTTTAAAAGAAGAACGTACTTGTAAGCACAAATTAGATTACATCCTCTCTGATGCACATGGAAACACATAAATCACATGAGAAAAAACCTCACTGGGGCAGACCAAGCAACACAACTCCACTTAAAAATATACGGCCCAAGCCCAAGGTAGAGAGAAGAAAAGAAAAGAAAAAAAAAAAAAAAGNACGGCCCAAGCCCAAGGGAGAGAAAAAAAAAAAAAAAAAAAAAAAAAAAAAAGAAAAGACAATGACTTATCAAAGGATTTCTTAGCCAGAGAGGTACCAGAACAGTAAGAAACTAGATCACATACGCAGCAAGCCAGAGATGTCCAAAGAGCACCATAAATGCCAGAGGAGGAAGAAAAAAACAATGAGCTCTTACTCATTTCTTTCAAGTGCATTTTCCAGCTCTTTGGTGAAGAGGCTCTTCTCCCCGATCTACACATAAATGAAGGAACACAAATCACAAAAGAAAAATCTGCAAATATATCATCAAATACAATTAATTCTTGTGTAGAAGAAGAAGAGAACCTTTACCTTGGAAAGTGCTGTATCCAAGATCTTGTCTCCAGTCGTTGACATGGCAACTGCTCAGAGAGAGAGCACAGGGAAAACGTCAGGCTTGGTCAGAGCACATAAACTTAGACTGGAAATACCTACGTCACACGTAAGGAGCAGTACAGTGTCATACACTGCTGCGTGAACACACACTCGAGATAAATTTAAGAGTAGCTCGATTCTAGAAATACACTCCACTCAACACAAGTGAAATTCAGGCTTCCTTCACTGTCCTCAAACACAGAGCGAGGGGGAAGAGGGCAGGTTTTGGGAAGAGCTGACCCAACGGAAATTGCCACAGTCTTTCTCTGGAGTGCCAGTAAACAGATACTTAGCAGTTCTCTTCAGTGCAAGGCTGGGCTCCCGTTATTCCTGCGCTGTTGAACACCTCAAGCCCTGGACACGAAAACTTCCCTAACGCGTAGCGTGGTGTGGCCAGAGTGACACCACGTTCTCAATCAGAGCAACCTAACACCGTCAGTATGTCATACTCAGAGCTTCAATCATCAGAAGCTTATGAAATCCACTTTTCTCTCCTAGAAGAAACCAGCAGCAGTTGCTCAGCCACACAACCTAACGAATTCAGAAGGCACTCTCAGATAAGCGGGGTCAAATCCTCCTCCTCCTAGTGACGGCACTCTGCACACACCTCTTGCACACAAAGATACGTGGCTGGCTCCTGCTGCCATGCGTGCCAGCATCCAAAAAAAAACCCAAAAACTTACCAATCTCAAAGCGGAGGTCGGGGTATAGCTCACGGAGCACCTCGACTACGCTGTCGGTTTGAATCCGGGCCAGCTGCAACGAAGCAGAAAGCAAAGCCCTACATAAAGAGCACACCATCCATACAGTAGCTAGAGAGGACTTCGATGGTCAGGCATGCGTGACCGCTACATTGTCTAAATCGAAAGCATTAGAAATAAGTAGCCCCAGGTAAAGTCTCTCCTATGTACAAACTCCTTGAACTATGTGAACTCGTATCATGACCAGAGCATTTCACCGAAGAACTTTTTTTATCGACTAAGTGGCAGAATAACATCTCCCCATGCCCAGCGCTGCTATGATCCAAGCACTAACAGGGCAAAGCAAAGAATTTATCGAGTTAGGAAGAGCGACTAGAGCAGAAGACTGCGAGTCAGGATTTGCACATTCTACTTCCAGCTGTGTTATCGAGGTCACTAGCTGTCCCCCGGTCAGAAATTCCATTTCTCAATGCCACCTCAGTACCTTTATTCATAGGCAGCATTTACCTATTAACTTTGAGCCACTTGGTTTCACTGCTGCAGACTGTGACTGCTGAAAAACACCCGCTCATCAGCAAGCAGGCAGCAAGGTAAGCAAAACCATCCTCCTGGTGCTCAGTGATAACAGAACAAGTCATATTGCATGCTGGGGCACTCTCTGCTTTTTCTAAAAGTATGAATTTTACCAATACTGCAAGTATTGGGAGAAGCCAGTAGGATTTCACTGCACCGCTGGAAAATCTATGGTTACTGGCAAATAGGAGTTACTTATCCTCTGTAAGATCAGAGCTCTACGGACAAAGGAAAATAACAGCTTAGGTCTGCACGGCAAGCAACAGATCTTAAAGCAGTAAAGCGCAGGAAGAACATTCCCTTGCATAAGAACAGCAGAAGCAAGTAAAGTATAAACAAAATTACACTAGCAGAGTATCATTCCACACGTGCAAGCAGCGGCAGACTCAAGCAACCGCAGGGGAGCTTCAACTTTTCTCCCACTGATGAGCTGTGTAGCCTGCGGCAATTAACTTTGTTCTCTGGACTGTAGCTTCCCGACATACAAAACTTTATTTATTTATTTCCCTTCTGAGGAAAGGCTGAGAGAGCTGGGACTCTTTAGCCTGGAGAAAAGAATGCTGAAGGGAGACCTCATCCTTGCTTACAGGTATCTAAAGGGTGGGATGGAGGAGGATGGAGACAGACTCTGTTCAGTGGTTCCCAGTGACAGGACGAGGGGCAATGGGCGCAAGCTGGAACATAGGAAGTTCCATTCAAACATAAGGAAAAACTTCTTTACGGTGAGGGTGACGGAGCACTGGAACAGGCTGCCCAGGGAGGTGGTGGAGTCCCCTTCTCTGGAGATTTTCCAGACCCGCCTGGATGCAGTCCTGAGTAATGTGCTCTAGGCATTCCTGCGTCGGGAGGGGAGTTGGACTAGATGGTCTCTAGAGGACCCTTCCAGCTCTGAAAATTCCGTGATTCCGTAAAAGGAGCGTAAGCAGCTGCTTCCCGTCGCGAAGTTCCACAAAGAGCCTCAGGTTAGAAAAAGAGGCGGCGGACGTGCGCGGCTACGTCCCTCGCCTTCTTGAAACTACAGAATTCTTCCTAGAACGCGCTACCGGCATGAACAAGGTTATCTCGGAACAAAGGCCCGAAGGAGGAGCCTTATCTCCCTCCGAGGGAGCCCCGCTGCAGCCGCCCGGCCGCAGATACCCGCTCTATCTCCGGAGGCGGCCCCCGCCACGGCTGGAGCCGTTGTTCCTGGGGGGTGTCGGGGGCCCCCCGGCCGTTTTCTCTCTCCCGCCTCCCCGCAGGAGCTCCACAAGCCGTGCCAAGTTATAACAGCCCACAGCGAGGTGCCCGTTACCGCGTCCTCCCCCTCCCCGTTACCTCAGAGGCTCGCGTTATTCGCAACCCCCCGCCACCCGCGCTCGGAAGACGCTGGTTTCACGCCATATCCCGGCCTACCTGGCTCCGGCGGGTGCCCACGCGGATCGCTCCGCCGCCCACGCCGTTCTCGCCCTGAGGCGCCAGCCCGGTCAGCGCCGGCCCCCCCGGCAGAGCCCCGCTCACGGCCGCCGCCCCCGGCGCCGCCATGACACCTGCCGTCCCGCACCGCTCTATGGCCCCGCCCCGCCCCTCCCCGACGTCACGTCCGGCGGCCTACGTCACGTCCGCCCGCCGGTAAGGGCGGCGGCGCTGTGAGGCGGCCGGCCCGCAGGCCGCGGCACTCGGCGCGCTGCCAGCGAGGAGGATTTATTGCCGGGCCGAGGGACAGAGCGGGGGAAGCCCGTACAACCCGAGCGGGGGCGGGTGCCGCCGTCAGGTGCTGCGCTTGGTGTGGATGAGCAGCTCCCGCTGCAGGCCCGCCTCGATGGTCGCAGCCGCCTTGCCGGCGGGCAGGTCAGTGATGAGGGTGAGCTTATTGAAGACGCCTCGGCCGAAGTAGTCGGCGACAACGGAGAAGCCGTCGTTGGAACATTTGAGCTGCCAGACACAAAGCAGCAGCATCAGCAAACGCTGCCAGCCCCCCTTTCCTGTTCACCCCCTGCGCTGTCAGCCTCTCCCTTGGAGCCGCAGTGGCCCTCGCCGCTCCCTCCCTGTTCTGCTACTTCAGTGCAAAGGCTGCGGCAGCGGCCTGCTCCACGAAGGTTTGCTGGCACTGGCTGTGCCACCTCTGGTTTCAATCCTACATTTGAGGCATGCACTGAAAAAGGTAATGAACAATCACCTTAAGCGGAAAGTGACTGCCTCAGCTACTCTCATTTCCACATGCATTAACATGTTCTAGCTAATACCCTGTTCTGGACATGGACCTGTTGGAGCGGGTCCATGGGAGGCCACCAAGGTGATGCGAGGGCTGGAGCCCCTCTGCTGGGAGGACAGGCTGGGAGAGTTGGGGGTGTTCAGCCTGGAGAAGAAGAGGCTCCGGGGAGACCTTAGAGCCCCTTCCAGTCCCTAAAGGGAGCCTACAGGAAAGATGGGGACAAACTTTTTAGCAGGACCTGTGGCGACAGGGCAAGGGGTAATGGCTTTACAGCAAAAGACAGAAGATTTAGACTAGATATAAGGAAGACATTTTTTATGAGGGTGAGACACTGGCCCAGGTTGCTCAGAGAGGTGGTGGATGTCCCATCCCTGGGAACACTCCAGGTCAGGGTGGACATGGCTCTGAGCAACCTGATGAACTGGAAGATGTCCCTGCTCATTGCGAGGCGGGGTCGGACTAGACGACCTTTAAAGGTCCCTTTCAATCCAAACCATTCTACGATTCTCGACTTCACCACTTCATCCTTGGGAAACAGACAGGATACTTGGTGTACCCCAACTGCACCATCCTGTCCCCATTCTGATTCATGCAGCTTTTTTTCCCTTCTCCTTAATTTGTTCTATACAACTTGTTGACCAGCTATCACACTGACGAATAGGTCTCAAACCATTTCGGGGTCAGGTGAGAATAGTTTTTCATCTTCAGAGAGCATCAAGGACTCTTTATGCCCTATACATAACGCAGTCACCCTACTGGGGCCTAATGCCTCACTATTTGCAGTAAACATAACCTTGTTTACAAAATACTTTCAGCCTTACCCTTCTCTACCAGCCTCTAGGGATCTGTAAACAAATCTATATCCTACTTATTTAAACTTGCTAAGACAGGCACTTTTACCCTACCTGATGCTGAAACTGGTCGTGCAGATCTCTCTTCTGCTCCTGGGCTCGGATCATGTCCATCACTTTACGATTTTCTGGCATGCAAGTAGGACATTCTGAATCGCTCTCAGAGTAGCTTTCAAAACAATGCTGGTGGAAGGAGTGACCGCATAGAAAGTGAACCGAAGGCAGCTCCAGGGCACTGGTGCAAATACTACACTTGGTCTTCTGAAAGATCTTGGGACTGAGAGAGTGAGAGGAGGCAGAAGGGTGAGACAGACAAAGTGTATTTTTCCTTAGTAAAAGAAAACAATAGTTCTACCCTATGTAAGACAAGACAGCATGCAGTCCCGCACCTTGCTTTCAGCTCTTCGATCTCCTGGCGGATCCTTGTAGTTTCTTCTCGGTATTTTTGAATTCTCTCCTCATCCTGTTCTATCTGACGGCTCTGCTTCTGCAGCTTGTTAACAAGATAATCCTTAATCACAGACAGTGTGGCTGTGGAGTTATGAGCCAGCGTTTGCACAACTGAAAGCAACCAAGACATTAGCTGCAACACAAGCAAAAGAAGTGCAGCAACACTAGTCCTACCTGAACAGACCACTTTCATGTAAAAGGCCACTTAGAGGCAAAGGCAGTCAGCATTCTTACTGAATTGGAGCACTCATTGCAAGACTCCATTTCAGTTTGGCCTCTTCCAGAAACAGGTGACTGGGAGCATGTCTGGATAGCTCAGACCAAAAGGGGCAAAGCAAGGATCTAGTGGATTGGATTCCACTTCAACTTCTCCACCAAGGCACAGCACGAGTTTCAGCAAACCCTTCACCTCCCCACACTGACAGAACAGAAATCACATACAGACATCTCTACTGCACATCTTTTTCCCTAATTTGGGAGCTGTGACGGGCACTGCTTTTCCCTGTAGAGCAGGGAACAGAGCACTTCAAATGGTGGGCTCAAAATTTGTTGATATTGCTCTCAAATTCCCGATCTACAGAGTGCTATAAATTAGTTTGGGGTTTTTTTTGGGGGGTGCCACATGTTATTATTACCAAGCAGTGGAGGCATAAGATTCTTGTTCTCGATGTGCTTCAGCACCGCGGCAATATACTCTTTGCAGTCCTCCTCCTTCCGCGCAAAGTAGCTGAGAGCCTGTTCCCAGAGACAAGCCTCTTGGTCTCCATACAACTCGCACACCTCAATCACCTTCTTGTACTGTTCATTCTGCATGTGGTAGTGCATGATCTGTTGGAAACTACCCGAGAAAGAGAGACTCATCAGCTGCAACAATCCATCTCCGAGTGTTTACAGGGACCTCAGGTTTTCACCCAGCCATGTGGTCCCCAGACATTCACACAGAAACCAGGATGGGTCTGTCATTCACTCTCTACATGACTGCCCTGCTCTAACAACAAGGTATTTTCAGCTGAGCAATGATCTACCAGTCCCATCTTGAGATAGTAAAGAGGTCGTTACCATCGTAAGGCAGGGACAGTTATGGCTCAGCAATCCTTTTGGTGGGGGACAGGGACAGGACTCTACAGACAAGAGCAACACTCACAGTTTGCCCTGCTCATAGAGGTAGAGGACACCATCCTTGAAATTGTGCATCTGACATAAGACCAAGGCCTTATCAAAGACTGTTTTGAACCTTCCACTCTTCAGGAGGGTGAGGGCTTCATTGTGCAGTCTCTCCTTGATCTACAGAGAAGGGGGAGAGGTCAGGGACAGCACCACACACACAGAGACTATTTTGCAATAAGACCTGACAACAACTTGCAGCTCTTTCAAAGAGGAGGACAGTTTCGCCGTTTGCCCTCTATCCCTTTTAAGCAAACAGGATGTGATTTCGTACGCCCAAACAGCCAGCATCCTCAGAGGTCTAGGCAAGCAAACAGAGCCACTTTTGTGGTAGAGGCATCTGCCCACAGAAGTTGTATTGTCTGGAATCTGTTCTTAGACGAGATTCACACAAAACAAGCTCAGCCTCACTGAAAGGCGTATTCTCCCAGCTAGCAGGCAGTGCTTTCCCATTTATGTGCCGATTGCCTAACACAGCATATGTATTTTATTTCCTCATGTTATCAATACCCATCTGGAAAGGTTACGGGTTGGCAGGATTCAAAGACACCAAATCTCTCTCTCAAAACACAGAGCTGGAGGTGCTCAAACCTGCTCATCTTGTTCATGTGCCCAGTTCTGGAGCCGAAGTTCCAGTAAAGTGTCATAGACACCCTGCGGAGAGTCAGCCTGCACCTCAGTCATGTGCTCCAGAAAAGCCTTCAGTTCTCGGGAGTTGTTTGCAAAGACTGGAATGAACTCCTCCGAATTAGCCTGTAACACAGCCAGAAAAANNNAAAAAAAAAAAAAAAGAAGCGCCCAGATCAGTCTCAGCCAGACTGGTGCTTCTTCCCGGCCGTGCGGAGTGCTCATTCCCAGAGTCTGTGATGCGATGGATATAGCACGGTATGGGATACTGATTACAGCAGGAATTGGTTCTGAGCAATAGCTTTAAGCAGTCTCCTCTCTCTGGGACTACCAGTACACCAGGATGGGGCTCTTCATGACACCTAAAACATCAGGCCTGCACCGGGAGCACTCGCTTGCTGCAAAGTTACTACTCAAGAGCTACAACTCTCAGTCAGCGCAAACCGTACCTTTTTTCCTTCTAGCATCCCACAGCCTTCATTGTCTCCCGATGGCCGATAATCAGTGCAAAGGATCTTCAGCAATTCTGTGGTCTCGTTAGGGACATGGTGCATCAGGATTTTACCATACCGCTTCATGTTACTCTCTGCCTGATCAAAAGGCAGTTTTCCAATGTAGCGCAAAGCCTCTTGGTAGTTCTGTGGAGGCAGCCAGCAAAATAATGACATGACGTTGGCCTCCGCTCCACTTCGAGGTTAGGACAGAAAGCATTGAAGACATGCTGCGAGGTATGCCATGAACACCGTTTGCTGTGAATTATCACGTAATTCACTATTCCTGCTTGTTTTCCTCCTCAGGGAGGAGGACTGGCTGTGAGCCAGGGGAAAGAGAGCACGATTTAGATCGATCTCTCACTAACGACCCGCCCTCCTCTTAAAGAGCACAGTAAAAAGCCACATCTGAAAGAGAACAGAGACGGCCCTCCGATTTCCACCCCTAGGCTAGCACGGAAGCCAACACACAAGTGGCAGCAGGTGTTGTTACTGCTGCCTCAGCAGTCCTGTCAGCACACTAGCCACAGAGAAAAGGTCAGTGAAATGGTATTCTCCCTAAAGAGGGGGCTAGGGAAGTGGTATTCTCCCCAATAGGAACATGGGAGCAGTAACATCTCCTCACCTTGATGTCCTCTAGCTGGATTTTGAGGTACCATTCATGATGTGCATGCTTCTCTGCCAGGTACACAGCATGGGAGTAGTAACCTGCTTGACGCAGCACCTTGATTGCAGTTTCTACATCAAAGCGGACCTCACTCTCACTCGTCTACAAGAAAAAAAGCAGAAAGATGGTCCCTCAGCAACACTCCCACAGTCCACAAGCACCAATCGTTTCTGTAAGAGGAAAGCCAGAGCAGGGACAACTCAGTACCTCTCGTGCAAGGGAAAGGTCACACGTGCAGAAAAGAAGTAGTCTAACCTTCTCCCATTAGCTTGCCAGTCACACCGGCAAAAGCCAGCACACTCCAGACTCAGACTGCAAGCCAGACAAACTGAGAACGTAACCAAGAACTGGGAAATAAAGAAGCAAAGATAGGGGTACCAAGGACAAAGCCATTCTTCTCTCAACAGCCCCACAGTAGCCAATTCACAATGTCACCACTACCCCTTTTTAATTATTACGATGACATAGCAACTTTGCACGATTTCACCTTCCCCCAATACCTTAATGAACTCCTCCAGTTTGGAGCTGTCTTTGAGTTTGGTATAGCAATTCAGCAGAAGCGTAGTATGGTCTGCATTGGCCAGGGACTGCAGGTGGAGCGTCTGCAGATAAGCAGTGAGGTTGTGGATACGCTGAGCGTCCAGGAATTTCCGAATAACGTAAGATGGTTCCAGCTTCCCTATAGTTCTAGGAGGGGAAGAGTCACCTTACAAGAGACCGTATACCCAGGAAGTCCATATAAATGGGAACATTAACAACAGAGCACGGAGATGCCTTAACTTCAGCAGGCTCCAACTCACTCGGGACAAACTCAGCTACGCATCAGAGGTCACAACTGGTTATGGTCAAAGTCCACCCATCTGCACACACAGCAAAACAATCAATCCTCTACAAAGGCTGCCATCGGGAGGACGGTGACCACACACAAGGAGTTAATCCTCCTTTAAAGGAGGCAGTGAGAAGACAGACTACACCCCGACCATAGCTAACTGGGAAGCCCAAAAAACGGGGAACAAAAGTTATGTTTTCCCTCATTTCCATCACATCGCTCAAACTCAGCTTTAAACACTCATGCCCACACACACAGCAGTTTAGCCACAGTTATCCTGACGCTTAATGCAAGTTGACAATAAAACACATGCCAACTCTCACTAGATATTGGGACTCCAACGTTTCAGTTCTACACGAACGTAACGCTGCAGCGTTTTGAAAAGACTGAACATGAAGTTTCCAGCAAGCCCCGAAAGAGGCTGCTTGAGTTTTAAAAAAGCTGAGATGTTTTAAGCCTCACATTAAGCTGTTTGAGCATTTTCCAAGAAGACTGCCCTACGTGGTCAAATCACATCACCAATCCTACCTACAGCGACCCCTTGTTTACAACGTCATCAGGCCCCGCTCCATCCCCGCTCATTATTCATATTAAAATATAATCAAAGAAGAGAACTTTATCCTAACGCGTACAGAGTGATTTTCAAGCAACTTTTTCTGGGACTTTTAATCCCACTGACACGTTTTTCTCCAGCGGCAGAATTTTCACCTTGTGTCATGCTTTCTTTGTTTTGGTTCAGTTTTATTCCTGGGCTGAAACAGAAATCAAGGCCTCTGTAGCTCCTACCTGTATGACCCCGTCATGGCTCCACAGGACCCTCGCTTACCGGATATACTGCTGGATGGCTCCATCATGGTTCCCCTTGTTATACAGATGATCGCCATACTGCCGGAAAATCTCTGACAAGCCGTCGCTGTCCAAGTGGTGGCTCTTGGCCAGGTTAATGGCCATTTCAAATAAGTTCTTTCTGAATAGCATCTGTTAAACACACGGTAAGAGCAGTATGATGGAAATACCACCCCGCGAAACAAGTTGAAATGCACCTGGAAAACAAGCTGTTTCTTCTTTTTGGTGCTGTATGCATACACATGCTCAGGCTTTTAAATACCAAATGCATTATAACGCTGGTTACGCTGAAAAGCTATCAGGTCACTTTGTACGTAACTCACTTATCCGAACGGTTCGACTTTTCAACCTGCAAAGCCAGCACAATCTTGCAGACATATAAGGCAGAGGCTAATAACAAAATAGATTTACATACCTCAAGTTTGGTTTGTGTATCCTTCTCCTGCAGAAGGTGAATCTTCCCATCTCTGGTCAGTACATACAGAGAACCCCACTCTGCCAAGACATCCACTATATCATCAAAGATGGAGCTGTACGCAATAAATTTGTTGCACAAGTCATAGATATTCAGGACTTGTTTGTCCGAATTCTGTGCCTCATTCCCAGCAAACTCAGACCTGGAGAGCAGAAGACAGTTTTAGAAAACAGGGAGAGCGTAACTTGAATGGTCGATACCTATGCAAACTAGGGATGTCCAGAGAGCAAGACAAACGGGGTTCATTTGGGGCAATTAAACTAGGCGGACCCACAGACAAAGCACCACGTATTTATACACAAATTCCATCTATGAGTTAGATTGACAAATTCACAGGACTGGAAAAAAAAAAAAAACCCACTCACTCAGCATGCTTAACTGTGCTACTCTCACAAAGGAAGTTAATCGATATAGGGGTCTGTAGGAATCTTAACAACCTCTGACAAAGTTGCAATTGGCCCCCAAGAGCAAAGCTTCACAGGGAAGAAGGAAAAAGAGGGAAAGCAGGAAGCTGCAAGAGCCAGAAGAACTCGTCTGTTCCGAGGAGCCCTACTTTGGAGATGCCTTTCGGTCCTTGGAGACAATGATGAGGTACCCCCGATACCAGTGAACAATCAGCTTTTGTCCCTCAAAGGCAAAGCAGGGGCCACGTTCGTCCGGCTGATAAAGGTACACACATTCATTTCCTGCCACAATGAACTGGAGATCCTGGGAGGGGTCGCTGAGAGATGAACAACGCAAGCCACAGCCATGAGTGTCCAGCTCCAGGTGAGGATAGTCTTTCACTGAAAGCATATAAGACTACAGAGGAAACACAAGGTTTTGGGGATTGCTCTGAACTAGGCTCTGAAGCCAATGCAATTTGCAAATCAGAGCCTGATTTTTTCCAATTTACTTCCCACCTGGATGTTCTCTGTGGTCACCACAAACAGATGTGTTGTCTTGCCAGACTGTCGGAAAGCAAGGCCAGTAACCGGATAGCTGCCTTCATGTAGGATCTGGGTTTTGCTGTGCCGGTCTCGAGTGATGTCTCCTTTTGTAAGTACAACGCTCCCATCCGCAAAACCTGGCAAAGGGGACAGACTAAACTGTTACTTGTATGGCACACCTGAAATACTACCCAGCGTAAGGTAGGGCAGCTCCAGTGAGCAACACCACCTTGCTCACCAGCAAGGTATTAAGTAATAGGATCGCCGCAGGTTCTCGCGCCAAGGAAGCATGTGCCAAATGGCCCCCGATTACTCCCATTACGGTTCAGAGCTGTCACCCAGCTGCACACAGGATGCCACTGTTCAGCAAGGTTCAACTTGCTTTCCACACACAAACTTCACTCGCAGGTTATTTTTGTTTGAGTCTGTCTGTGGTTTGTTTTACAAATACCCTTCTCATCCACCAACGCGAACTATCCTTTTAATTCACTTGCTTATCTGAAACATACTACACACTAGAGGAAGATCTCCTAAGAGCGAGTAAAATGTGCGGTTTTTGACAGCGTACCAACAGCCCCCGTCCAGCAAGTTGTTCCAGGGTGGGAGGCCACAACGCACATCTGGAAAGCTTTCTGATTCCAGTGCAGGGACCAACTCACTGAAAACGCCTGTAACCTCACAACATTACTGCTCTTACTCTGTTAGAAGTTAAGCATGAAATATTACACAGGAACAGTTACACCCAAACCGGGAAATCGGCATTTTTCTTTTAAACAAAGGTTTCTATACAGTGCTTGAAAAAATCTCTCTGAAACATCAGGCACCACAAAACCTATGTTTTTTTCCTGTACTACAACAAAAGCTAAATTTAGTACTAAGTTCAACAACTGTGTAACCTAACTGACTGTCGGGGAAAGCTGACACCAACTAAAAATACATGCTTCTCTTTTAAGTATCAAAGTTATTACTGTAATATACACAGATTCAGGCTAAAGTTACCTATTTGTCTTCTCAAGCTCTCCGACAGTACAGGATACATTATCTGTCTGTAAGAATAACATAAAAACCCTGCGAGAAGAAAAACTGTTGGGATGCCGATTTTTGTACTATCTATTTGTTTTCCTTACATCTCAGCAAAGACCATAATATTTTTCTTCAACCATTACGGTTGAGTTTTACTTACCAATAGCCATGAAATTAAGATTCTCGTGGACGGTGAGGCAGGATACAACCGTGGGCTTGTTACCTGGTATCGCTGGAAAAATTCGGGTGCAAAGAGGATTGCCGCCATCTCGTTTCTCCAGGTTCCAGACTTTAACCTACAAACGATGACGATCTGGCATAAGCCAAATACGAGGTATTGGGAGGCCAAGACCCGGCATAAACGTAACAGAAAGAGGAAGCTACTTAAGGGAAGAAAGGTCGGCCAAGGTAATCGTGGCAGTTTTACACAAAACCTGCAATACAAATGCAGTGTCCTCTCTGGCTTACCAAGGGGTTAATACCCTCTTCGTCCTCCCCAACAGAAACCAAGATACTGTGCTGCTTCAGCTGGTACAGGTGCGTTACCCTCAGCTTGTAAGCTTGGAAACTGCTGAGTTGAAGGGAACGAGGCAAAAACCAGATCTGCCCTTCCATATGTAGACCACGGTTAAGGCACACAAGGGGGATAAAGGCCCGGCCCGGCCGAGCCACACGCCGGCC
>VYXH01009677.1:71217-83192 GCA_013397275.1 Burhinus bistriatus | reverse complement strand
AAAAAAAAAAAAATCACACAACCTGAAGCATTTTTAAATCCTTGTAGCAGACACCCTCCCCCATCCCAAGTAAAAAATAAAGAACAAAAGATCAGAATGAGATGATTTGATACCAACATGTACACAACATGAACTCATGTTGAGCTTCCCTGTTCTTACCCACAAAAAAAAGTCAGAGGGCAAAGGAAAGATGCTCCCATCTCATTCTGGAAATTGAAACATTTATTTGAGACCAACCCACCCCCCTCCCTTTGGCAAAAGCCCTCCAGCAACCGCAGTGCACTCCTGACGGCACACCCCCAGGGACCAGCCTGCAGTTTCTCTCAAGTAAGCTGGCTGAGGATTCACGCCACCCTCTGCACAGCCACTTCTTCACCCAGCTGTGAAGCTCCATTTCATCAGATTCACAGAGTGACGCTTTTAGATTTGCAAGGGGAAAAGTGCAGAATACATCAGATTCTCACTCACGTCATCTTTGTCAGAGGAAGTATTTGACCCAGGGCTCATCACTGAAGGCTGCACCTAATGCATAAATGTAAAGGCTGGTATGTGACCAGCAAAAACAGGAGCTCACAAGGAATCTCAGGAAGCCAAGATTTACACACGCTCCTTACTCCTGGGTAGGGGGAAAAAAAAGAAATCCCAAAACAAAACAAAAAAAAAATAAAAACATAAAACCAAAACAACCCCCCAAAAAAACCAAACTAGGATTACCCTAGTCATTTGGAGCATCTTTCCATTTGCAAGATCACATCTGTTAGAGATAGCCTACTAGCACCAAAAATAGGCTGCTTCCTTCTTGACAAGAAGCCACCTAAAAATGGTGCCCCCGATAGTTTAGGTAAGTGCCAATCCTCAATTAGAGGCCAAGTTTAAAGTAATACTTTCAAAAGTTCTGTGCTTCAAGAGGGACCATCAACGCATGGCACCAGGCTAACCTACACAACTCCAAGCAGAGCACACACACCTGACTCGACATCGCTATCCTGTTCTTGTTACATGTGCGTGCCCCGGCAAGATACAAAACTTATATTTACATTTTTCATGTCTTTGTTGCACTAAAGTGATCCCTCTTCTGTCTCTCTGGAAAATCGTAAGCTGGCTGCAGTACAAGAGCAAGATTTTACTTTTGGTCAAAGTTACCACCCACAAACTCCCACCCCCCACCCCAAAAAGCACCCCAAAATTGTTTACATTTAGTACCTGCCAGTCAGATGTAAGCTGTGTGGCTCACAGAGTGTCTGTGACCAAGCTCTTGAGTTTGTACTCTAGTGCAGCATTTGCTACAATTATGGAGTCACTGCTGACAAAAGGAAAAAAAAAAAAAAAATCCCATACACAAAAACCTCTCCATCTTATAAAGTTGTTGTCAGGAGGCACCTGGCTTCTATTTATGATCCTCAAGGAAACGGATGGGTAAGTCCGCCTTACAGTTCCAAACAATTTTACTCAAATTTAAAAAAAAAGGGTCAAAACAGGGAGAAATTAAGACAAGTAATTCCTGCCTCAAAGGTAAGCAAGCGTGGTGTGAGTGCAGCATCTGTATACGCAATAAACGACTGAGCAAGAGGGACTGCATTCATCCAGGTGCCTTCTGACAGTGTTGGTGAACAGGCTAAAAGGGAATTTAAAAAGAGTACAGTTTTTGATTTGTCTCACTCCTTTTGCCTGTAGATCAGGCCAAACATCAAGCATGTTGGGAGGGGCACAATTTAAAGCAACACTACTTGACCAGAAAGCGCTTTTCAGCAATATACAATGCAAAATGACAGACAGCAGTTCATGCCAAAACAGAGGAGATGGCAAGCAGCTTTCTGCAGCTTCTGACATTAACAGGGGTTTGCCTTTACCTGCTCACAAGTCTGTATAGAGGCTGCTCTGGGCAGAAAATGCACAATGCTGCAGGAAGTAAATCAATCCCATAAAGCTCCAGAACTGTCAAGTTTATGCACGTAAATTGGTTTGTCTATGGTTTCTCTTAAACCCAAATCCATGCCTTATGCATATACTGCTCAGCAACTCTGACACCCACTGGATTTCCCTCACACCACGGTGGAACACAGGTCATGGCCCCCTTCAGAGCTTGTCAAGTTCCTGAAGTTTCTAAGGGGGAAATCAAAGAGCATCTCCCAACAGGGCGAGCTACAGATTTTGAGGCCTCCCAGCCCCACAAGCGATCTCTTCCATACGAGCGGTACAGGACAGTGTTGCTAGCACCAGAGCAAACCCACCCTGGTAAGGGACGCTTGTAGAGGCCTGCTCTTCACGGAGGTCAGAGCACTTCTCATTGTTTAGTGTTGCAGAAAACTGAGCCCCTCTCATCTTTAGCTGCTCCCATAATCAGTCTAATCCCTTTAACCCCAGCAACCTTCATCACAAAAGAAAAAGTTATATATGAACCCAAACAGGAAAAAAAAAAAATCATATTTACAAAGTTTGTACAATATACACATCTGATTTTCTATGGGACACACTGCACCAGAGGAAAGAGGGCCATGGCTCTGAAACAAGTCTACATATCAAGTGCTGTAACTACTAATGGAGACTCTTATGGAAACCAGTCTTTAGTGTTCTGCTAGAGCATAGGGCTTTTCTTATGGCTCCTGCAAAGGACGACAGGCTACTCTTTCCTTCTGGAGCTATGACGCTGCACCTAATCAGCCCAGATTTTAAGTTGGTTTTGTTTTAAATACAGGTATTTACAGTGTGGGTGAATTGCAGATGCATATCAACTCCTCCAATTAAAAAAAAAAAATGTTGAAGAAAAAAAGTAGTACTACCAATACGTTTCACCTCCCAGCCCTGGGCTTGAGTACTTGGGGAGGAGGAGAGGGGGAAGAGAGGGGAACTTTGACCTGAAACCAAAAAACGGCTGTTGATTCCTTGGGCTGTGTCGGAAAGGTGATATTCTGAATGGTCTCATAGCATAAGGCACTTTGCACGAATAAGTAACAAGCTCTTTAGCTTAAAAACAGATGAGTAACCAGGGAGAAGTTGAAATGCACTCAGTCGATGGTTGAAGAATTTGAAATCGCAGACAAGCTCGTGTTCATCAAGATTCTTCTCTTTTCAGGGTTTCTCTTCTTCCCTTGCTGCCCCTCCCACCCAAAGGAAAAAAAAAATTTAAAACCAGCAGTTAGTGCAACTAATGTTCAATCAGCACACAGTGCAAACAAGTGGAAAAACAAAAAGACATTCCTCCGTTTATCTTCTTTCTTCCTTGCTGCCGAATTTAAAAAGAAAAAAAGGCCGAGCTCTTTAGTCTTCATTGTTCCAAAATGAAAAGACGAAGAAAAACCCACAAAGAGAAGGGTATCCCCAAAGAAACGATGTGTCACAGATCTGGATCAAAGGGCTTCACCTTCTGGCATGTGTAATCAAAGCCTAAAAAAACAAACCAAAAAAACAACCACAACACCCACAGTTAAATCAATTCTATGCAAAAGCAGAATGTCAGCAGTGAATCACACTGACTACATAACAGCTCAACCTCAACCACAGCTTCGCAGAGAGGTGCTGCTAACAAACTACCATACCTACAGAGCACGACTACCTTCTGGTTTCTTGTCCTGTAGGAAGCGGCAAACAGTTCTTAGGCAAGGTCACAGCATTCCCCTTAAGGAAGCCACCCAAGAGCCTCTTCCAAGTTCACCACCTGGTTGGGTTTTTTTATTTATAAAACATGGAGAAAGCTCAGCCAGCAAAGCAGAGGCTGCAAGTCAGCTTGGCGTGACTGGCTATGGCTATCCTTGAGTGATTTCAAAGAAGGGACACAGGTTTATTTTAATGCTATCTAGCAGTCTGCTTCTATGGCCACGGGTTTTTTGTCACCTTAGAAGAATTTCAGCAGCTTCACTGGGGTTCTCTTTCTAATTCGTGATCTCTGAGAAGACTGCACAAAAGAATGATTTCCAACCCAAACCGTAAGGTGTCCGTGATACAGCACCTTAACTAAAACCAGATCAAACATCATCCTGTAGCTATTTTGCTTGACTGCAATTCAGGGCAAGTGTTCTTCTTACAAAGCACTCGACTCAGCAATTTTTCCTCCAACAATGATCAGAAAAGGCACACTTAACAGTCTCTGACAGTGAAGCTTCATTTTCTCTTAAAGCTACGTAGACGACCTCAAGCGGCAGCAAAGAAGAATTACAGCTCCGTTACCTACTTCGTTTATTTGCAAGAGTTCTATGAACCAAAGGATGCAAAAGATGCAATGCCTTTAGCTTGAACCTGTTCATTCTAACTGGTGAGGTGCTTAGGCTCTTCTGTTGGTGCTCTGTTCTCAAAGCTATGCGTTTTCTCTCCTCACCTTTCTGAGCACCACCTTCCTCTCTGCTCCTCTTATTTTAGCTACTAGTAGCCACCCTGGCCTCTCCAAACACCATTCCCCGCTCCCTCTTTTCCCCCACTTTTGGTATCCTTAGCACATGGTCAGCATTTCAATTAAAACAATTTAAAATTACTCATCCTTCCCTCCCCGCTTCAGCACATCCACAGAATTCCTTGCACTGACAGTCTATTTCAAACCCTTGTTCACATTCAGAGCCTCTTCAGCACATCAGTTTCCCTCTTCCCCTGCAGTAACATTCACACATCAGCTCTTCTTTCATCCAACACAACTTCTCTATTCAGGAAGGCATTTACATACGCACATGTTTACTGTTTCTCATCTTCTACAGGTTCACTGTGGTATTCTGCCACATACAGGCTCTTGTCAATGTTGCTTGGTATGGGTTTAATTTCAGTTCCCAACTGCTCCTCAATACTTTTCAGGTTGAATCGATCATCATAGGTGATCAAGTTGATGGCCAGGCCAAGATGACCAAAGCGACCTTTACACAACAACAACAACAACAAGACTTCACTGAGTAATAGAAGGCTGACTGAAAAAGTCTGCAGACTGTGGAGTTAACAACATTGCTTTCTGATCATAAAAGCAAATCCAGACCCCCCCACAGGTCTCTACAGCTTTCACATCACTTTTTGGTAATGAGTTTCATACTGCTATAGGAATAAGAAAACTGAGGAGGTTCAAAATGCTCCAACCAAACCTTCTCATTAATTACCAACAAAAAGTCTTCCACTGCTGCATTATGCACGTCCAAGCCCTTCTTCCATAACAGAGTTCTTGAACAAGCCTGAATCACAAAGTTCAAGTGCACCGAGTTCCTTTGTTTACTGCCTTTCTTAAGGGTATATTTTGCTGATGTCCAGACATTATAAACATACCTTGGATCACACACAAAAGAAAACTATGCTTAAGACACCATGGAAGCTAAGTTTTCAGTACAGAGTTTTCCCAAACTGCAAACAGGAGCATCAGCAAGTCTCCTGAGATTAAAGCAAAAAATATGCGCTTTTTGGGGGGCGTTTATGAGGCTGTTCAGGCCAGTTTCAAGAGAACAGCCCTTTATTCAGGTATTTGTGGGGACAACCATCTGAGATGATAACCAAAAATAAGTTTGTCAGAAAAATCAAAGCTATCTAAAATCATTCTCAGATACAGTAATAAAAAAGAGAAGCCAATTCAAGCCTAAGAAACATCAGTCATCAGCGAAGTTGTACCTAGAAGATGTTTTTCCTCTCACCTGATCTGCCAATACGATGGAGATAAGTCTCTGCCAGCTTTGGGAAATCAAAGTTTATCACCACATTCACAGCTTGGATATCAATACCTCGGGTAAACAGATCTGAAAGACAATCCAGGTCACAATGAAAGTTAATTTCAATGAGATCAAATGCTGACAGTACTTAGGGTGGAAAGATTAACAATGGTTAATTAACATTGGCTTGCGCTCGTTTCCAAATATAAGCTTAGTTTGTATCAAAGACAGTTTACATACAATTCCGTTAAGTTGTCTTCTTGCTCTTTAGCCATTATAAACACCAATAATACAAGAAGAATGACCAAAACACCAGATCTGCACATCTATGCCAAATAAGTAATTAGCAGAAAGCTAGTTTTTTCCACGTTAGACTATTTCTGAGCAGGTCTTCTTATAGAAGCATCTCCTCACATGTGACTGTGCATTGCCAATGTGACAGTAGACCTGAGAGCTGAACTACAGCCCACTAGCTCAGGTATTTTAATTCCACTTCTAGTGATTTTTGTTAAGATAACCCAGACACACATAGTGATCAGCAGACACTGCCACCGCTCAAACAGGTCATACAGTGGAGAACTCGATCATACACAGGCCAATCAAAAATACAAAAAACGTTTAGAAAAGGTGAGCTACAAACATTCAAAGAATCGGCAAAACTTACTTGGGTGATTCCAGCCACAGTTCTACCTAGATTTTGTAAACCTTACGGCCCAACAATTCAGAGAGCACTCACATGTGAAAATACACAGAAAACATAACTAGTGCAGAAAATACTACCACAGTAAAAGATTTGTTAGCAACTTGCACCTCCACTGTTTGTCACAAAAGACAAAACCTACATGCCTAAAGGAGTGCTGCACCCTGCTACACACAGGCTTGACAAAGACTTCTTGCCAAAACATACTGTTTTGCTTTATTACAAATCCAGTGATCTATTACACCTGAGCTAATGGCTAATCCGCTTTCTATCACAACCTTCAGAAGCAGGAAAATGTATAGGAACTCTTACCAGTGCAAACAAGATTGCGGCATAAGCCATTTCGGAAATCGTGGAACACACGATTGCGGTGCTCCTGGGGAGGAAAAACAAAACAAACAAACAAAAAGGTGTGTGTAAACAAAGCAAAACAAAAAAACAAACAAACAAAAACCCACCCCAAAAAACCAAAACCAAACAGTTGTGACTTTCAGGTATATTCAAGTTACAACCACTGAACTTCAATCCCATGAGTTCCTCCCTCTCATCATTAGAGAACAGCTGAATCAAGCAAACGTGCTAGTATGTATTTTTTAGCACTTCTCACCCTTATATTCTAAAGAATTTACCAGAGGGGCCACTTTTAGACAAAGACACTTAACTGACAGTGTTTTAAAGCCTCCTACAGTTGCATCAAAGCCATCTCAGAATTGGAGTATCTTAAGTTACAATTACATGAAACACGCATTAAGGAACTGAAACTGATATTTTGACTATCATCTTCCCCCAGCCCTCTGCCAAAATTCAATGCATGTTTTATTCATTCCCTTAAAAAATGAAGGCAGCAGTAACTTCATTTTCCAGTCTGGAGTACTGCTCGCTAACAATTCAGAATTAAGGGTGGGACGAGTCAATTGTCTGTCTCACAACAAAGTCACTTTGGGCAACACAAAGATTAAGTAGTATCACTGTTAAGGAGTGAAATTAACAGCAGGAATGAACGAGTTGAAGGTTTCCGCACAAACATACTTGCATTTGCCACAAAGATCATCTACTGACTGATCAAAAGCATACAAAAAATCAGACCTCAAGGAACTCATTTGCACATCTTTCTGTTCACAATACCGACACCACTTCTATGTCTGCTTAATTAGTTACTGCTCTGCATATGGCCCACCAAACATTAGCCTTACCTGTCAGGTCCATGAGCAGCAAGCTAGGTTTCCTCTAACATTTTCATTTTAATTTATCCTAGCTTACATATAAAATGAAAAAAATATTTCAAAGTACTACTCTTTTACATGCGTCACTTCAACCTTCTGACATCTCTAATACGCTTGCTGAAAACAAGGAAATTACAAGTATGAAGCTCGAGGACATGTGAGCTAACATACAATTAACAGAAACCTCCGCACCAGCAAAGCTGCACTGGCATTTTTCATCATCTAAACCTAGGCCACAGGTGCTCAGTTGCCATACACCGGTCCCGGCTTTCGCCAAGAGGTTTGATCAAAGCCACCTCCCCAACTTCTCAGATTCCCCTGCAGTCACAGTGCAACGTTTACTGTTTGCAAAGCCACGCAGGGCACTCAACCGGCTGACTACTGGCTTTTTATTTACACCATACGGTCTACCACGGCTCTCCATGCTGGCAAAAGCAAGGCAGGAGCAGTAAGAAGCGTGCCTTCTGGCCATGGCCTGTGCTTACACTGGACTAATTAACCTGACCTGAAATACTCTTAAACACCAACTGACCAGCTACACGGAATAGCCTGGAGAGTGGTTTAAAGAGGGGGGAAGGAGGTGTCTAAAAACAAATCGATAGCAAAGCAATACATGTTTCAGTTTTCAAAGAACACGCACATTTAAAGAAGGCACAAGACAATTCAGCTATGCAGTAAAGCGTGGTGTGGAGTGAAACAAACCGCTGTGAACTTCATACTCACCTGCCTCATTTTAGCATGGATATAGAAGCAGGAATAGCCCAGCTGGGAGATCTTTTTGGCTAGCAATTCAACCCGTTGAGAGGAGTTGCAGAAAATGATCGACTGGTTAATCTGGAGCTGAACATATAAGTACCATACTCAGTAAATGCAGCATTTTTACTAACAAATGATCCAAGACGTAAGTCTAAATCTCCTCCAGAAAGAAAGCAAAGCAGGTATGCTGCTGGTAATTTACACAGTATGTATTTTTGTGCGGGGGGGGGGGGGCTAAAAATTAACAAAGTTCTAAAACACAAAGGTGCAGGACAAGAAGCACGCATTTTTAGCGTCAGCTTATATCGTAAGATTAGAACATTTCTGACATGGAAAAAGTGTCATTAAGCCATCTCTGCCACCCTCAGTCTTATTCTTGGTTCTGAAAGGAAAAAAGCTTCTGTATGTTCTTGAACCAGCCCTACTGCTTACCCTGGAAAACAGTGTATTGAGGCAGTGTACTTTCTGACGCTCAGTTACGTAGGCATAGTACTGGGTAACTCCCTTCAAGGTCAGCTCCTCCATCAGATTAATCTCGTAGGGTTTCTGCAAATGGGAATTCTGAAAAATAAAGATAAGGATAAAGCGGGCATATCTACGTGCAAAACAATCTAAGTATTTCCCACCCTTCGGCACATTTAACTTCCTCCACGGCAAGGATGCACTACCTAGCCACTCACTCTTCATGCTATCCAGAAAACAGGGTGGGTAAAGTTTCACAAAGGATTACCTATAAATCCAAGGCAACCAAGCAGGCCAAAGAGGAGAACCCTCTGGAAGCAAATCAGTGCAGATGGCATGCAAGTGATATACGAAGTAGCAAACAGTACCTTATAGACAAGAACTGTGTGTGCCTAGCTTTCCTGTTAATGGTACTGTGGGTCAAAAATTATTTTCAAACTTCTGTCCTAGATTTAGGCTGATTTAGATTAAAACAGTGAAGCCTGGCTGCGTTAAAAAAACGAACGCTGGCAGCTACACACTACCCGTTCACACACTTCACATGCGATGTCACCACCAGCACACACATATGAATACATCTGCACTCACCATGAACTTCTGTACACTCAAAGGGAAAGTGGCTGAGTAGAGCAAAATCTGTCTGTTTTTAGGTAGCGTGAGAATAATGTCTTCCATTATTTGAACAAAATCTTGAGACAGCAACTTATCTGCCTGTAACAACAGAAGTAATAAAGATTAAGTTAAATTAATAGGGCAAGATTTCAGTCTTCTGGTAGTACTACGTTGGGTGGGGGAACAAAACCCCAAACCAAAACACCAGGAGCATTGTCCCTGCCTTTATGATGGGACCATCCCCTCTGGAGCACACACCATGCTCCAAAAGATGTGTGATTTAGCTGCTGGAGACAGGATTCATCACTAAAACGAAGTTTACCCTCTCCCGGTTTTCAGCACTTTGATTTAAACAGAATCAAGTTCAAGAAAAATAAGTGGAATTTAAATTGAAAGCAGTTATCAGGGTTCCCATCACAGCCATCCAGGAGCCGTCACACAGCTATTTTCTCAACCCCTCACTCAGAAGCTTGTACACTATTGGATGTTCATAAATCAGTTTTTTTATATAGAATTATGTGGTAAGTACAGCTCGCTCATTATAACCTGGAACCAAATGAAATGCATTCCTTCATTTCAGAGTCGACTGTTAAACTATTCTTCAGGAATAGCAAAGACGACAGGAAAAGTAAATCTTCCTAAGCTGTTTTCTTAAAAGATTCACGTGCAGAAAAATTCTTCTGCCAAAATACCTTCTCAAAAATATGGAGAAATGGATGAGCTATATAATCTCATAGTGTCTCTAAGCAAAGTTTGATTTGTTGCTGTGCATAATGAGGAGACTCGCTGAGACACATCATTGCTTTGACATGGTGTTAAAATCCCAAAACGTTTAATGTGAGCAACTTGCCTCATCCAATACTATCATCTGGACATGCTCAACTTTTGCTACTCCTTTCTTGATGAGATCGAGAATTCTCCCAGGGGTAGCTATCACCACATGCACTGTAGGGTTAGAAGAGCAAAAAAAAAAAAACATGGTTAAGGCGACTAAAACAACGTTTCCAGCATTGAAGGCCACGTTTCATACAACAGTCTGAGAGAATAATGACAGCATACAAACAGTGAACAAGACATATTGTAGTCTGCTCTGTAACAGGCAAACAGTAACAACAAGCAGAAATTCCACTGCCACACTACAAAAGACACGAACAAACAGCAACTGTAGTGTAGCAAAACTGCTCCGACCTGTATCGTCAAGCCTCATTATGTCATCTCGCAAATTGGTTCCTCCCGTTGTTGCCATCACTTTGGCACCTCCCATGTGTTTGCTGACTTGGATACAGATTTGACTGACCTGCAGGGCTAGTTCACGGGTGGGAACGATCACCATTGCTGAAAGTTGAAAGTGTCAGTGTGAGTTACTAGTAACACACTGTATCTTAATTACTAATCCTTAAAGGAGACAGAGACTTTATGAAAGCTATACTTGTATGGCTTTGGAGTGCCACTCTGGATATCCTGAAGAAGACCTAGAAACTGCTTACAACAAGGCAAATTCTGTGCATGGGTTCTCCATCTCTTGATACTCCTCTGCACGAGTCCTCCAGCCAGCATGCTCGCTTATTACTCTAAATCGACTGTCTAGGGCAAGATGGTAAAATCCAGAAGGTGCCTTCCATTTCACGCTTTAGAAAGCAACTGTGGGACTTTCAAAATTCCACCTCCCCTCCACTACTTCCCGTTAACTTTCTTTGAAAGCACAAGCAAGTAATTTACGCTGCTCAATGTCATTGACCAGTTTTAGATTCAAGTCTGATATGTAGCAGCCAACACCATTACCTGGCTGCAGCTAAGTGAGATCCATCTCAACTGACCTTGTATATTGTCCTTCTTTAAGTCTAGCCGTTCAAGTAAAGGAATGAGGTAGGCTCCACTCTTGCCTGTTCCATTTTTCGCTCTAGCCAAAATATCCCTACCAGATAAAGCAATGGGGATGCTCTCCTCCTGAAATGCAAAACAGACAGTGCATGAGCAATCATAAGCCACTCACTAACAGTACCACATGCAATCAGGTTTCATGAACAGAATATCCTGCAACCGCAAGCATCACAGACTCACAAGGAGTTAAACCTATCAGTAAAGAGTTCCCCAACAAATCAATCTCTCAGCTTCCCATATCCCACTTAAAAGTCTGTATCTTGCCCGGTCATAAGAGAACCGGGAATCAGGTACCACAGAACGGTAAGCCCATACTCACACATTAGGAAAAAAGTGAAAAGTTAGGAAAAAAGTGAAGAGACCATGACAGTCACTAGCAAACTCCTCCTACGGAAAAAGAAACCCACCTATATCTTAACATCAGAACCACCTCAGCGCACGTAATTCAAGCCTGCACCCTCCTGTGATATATTTCTCATAAAACCAGCAAGCCTTCCTTTTGAAAACTTCAGCCATTCAAACACAGGCCCGAAGTATTTTTCACTTTACTGTCTTTTACAGCAACATCTAAAGACCCCTCAGCCTTTTGGAAAGGTGGCATGGTTAGAATCTGTTTTAAAGCAGACAAATTACCTAAAACCCATAGTTTTCTCATGCCTTAAGATAAAGTCCAGAGCTATGTCAGTGATAATCCTCCAAAGAGCAATTAAAAGACAGTTGAACCTCCTCACCCAC
>VYXH01009677.1:42363-66190 GCA_013397275.1 Burhinus bistriatus | reverse complement strand
AGGCTCAGGCGGGCGGCAGCAGTCCAGCCCCTTCCCCCGCCGCCCCGCTCCCGCGGACCCGCGCCCGCCCCGGCACCCTGGCCTGTCCTCACCGCCACCAGCCGCGCTCCCCCCCTCGCTCAGGTATAAAATCCTCTCGCTCCCCCTTGGTGCCTTGTTATGGCGACTCGACGCTCCAAGATGGCGGCTTCCTCCTTCCTCCCGTGCGCCCTCCCCCTCCCGGCTGGGCAGGCGGGCCACGCCCCGCACGCACGCACGCACGGCGCTCTCTCGGCCACGTGACCGCGGCCTCCGCGCGGTGGGACGGGGCGAAGTGGGGTCGTGCCGCCATGTCCGCGGCCCTCACTCAGCCCGGGGCCGGCCGTGCCGAGAGGCGTGAGGGCGGCGGCGGGCGGAGGAGGGAGCAATAGTCCCCGCGGAGAGAGCGGGCACGGGGCTTTTGCGCCGTCGGTGGCGACAGGTGGAGACCTCCAGCCCCTGGCACGGGGTGGGCCACGATGAAGTCTTCCCCGGAGCCTTCTCTTCTCCGGGCTGAACAACCCCAGCTCCCTCAGCCTCTCCTCACAGCAGAGGGGCTCCAGCCCTCGGATCGTCTTCGTGGCCTCCTCTGGGCCCGCTCCAACAGGTCCATGTCCTCCTGTGGGTGTCCCCAGCGCTGGAAGCAGCACTGCAGGGGGGTCTCGTGAGAGCAGAGGGGCAGAATCCCCTCCCTCCCCTTGCTGGCCGCGCTGCTGGGGATGCAGCCCAGGATGCGGTTGGCTTTCTGGCCTGCCAGCAGACATTGCAGGGTCATGTCCAGCTTTTCATCAGTCAGCACCTGCGAGTCGCCCTCGGCAGGGCTACTTTCATCCTACAGCACCTATGGATACCGGGGGTTGCCCCGACCCAGGGGCAGGAGCCTGCACTTGGCCTTGTTGAACCTCAGCATGGGCCTTCACACAGGCACACTTCTCGAGCTTGTCTGGGTCGCCCTGGATGGCATTCCATCCCTCAGGTGTGTCAGCCACACCACCAACCGTCACCACCAACCAAGAGAATAAGTACTTGTGAGCAGAGGCAGCCAGATCCTCTACTAGCAATGGGGCTGCACTGGTGCTGCAGCTACAGAAGTTTTTTTGCCTATTTACGTATCTAAAGCAGAGGGGGACACGTGGTGACAAAAGTAGAAGCCACCAGCACTGATGACTTCTCTTGCTCGAAAACAGCACCCGTCTCAGACCTCCTAACAAAGCTAACAAAAACACTCCTGTTTCCTGAGAAAAAGCCTGGAAAGTTAATGCAACATCGTTTTGTAGTCATTAAAACACAGCTAACACAAATGTAAGAATTACAGACTGTCCCACAGCATGCAGGAGCCATAATGACCGAGCACAACAGGTTAGAAATCATTATTTCCTTTTTAGGTAGCTGTTACTTGGACAAGGACTTTGACAAACTGAGGCACAATGGGAACGTAATCTTAAACACGAGGCTGAAAGTGCTGGTAATTCCAAAACTGTTTTGCAGACAAATTTTTGTTCAAATATTTTCCCAAAAGAGGCACAAAAAGACAGGGAAACCTATTTGTTTCCCCTCACATTGCTGTTTTTTCCTAGTTCCTCACATCTACAGCTGCCTTTAGACCATTGTTTATCCCTACCCTCAACAGCAAAACACACAGCACGATCATCTCTGTCAGGTCTGACGACCGTTCCGGTGTAATAATTTCACATGTTCCTGCCCCATTCTCATGGGAATTAAGATCAGCACAGCCTTGTCTTTTATTTCTTTCTTTTGTTCACTCCCAGATGACCTGCTGTGGGGCTGCTGCTGTGTCCCGAACTGCTGTCCCCTGGGCCAGGGAGGTGACCCCTGGCGCTGAACTCCCTTGCAAGCCTCTCTCCCACCTGATGCGTCCCTCTGTCTTTTTAATGCTGCTGTTCCAAGCATGGCAAGAGAAAAAGGAACCCGAAAAGACAGGTGTCGTGCCTTCAAATGCCAGGGGAGTGGAAAAGCTGCATCTCACCTGTTTCTTGCTCTGCCAGCTTGTTGTGCCACTTGTTGGCCAAAGGGCACAGCGGTTATGGCTGGAGAAGCCTTGACTTCCCCATTCCCGCAGTCAGAGGCATATGACGAACACGACCTTTGCTCTCCAGCACCTGCTGCTGCCATGTCCTTGCTGTGCGGGGACCAGCATTTCATCTCAGCTCTTCGTGGGGTTAAGCATCGCACTTCGCAATGAGATGCACAGGAAATAGCATGCTGTAACCTTAAGAGAACAAACGACAACAGAAATTAACAGATTAGTAAATATGAGTAACATCTGTAGGTAGCACATGCTTCGCAAAGCTTTAATTGTTGTAACAGCAAAGGCAACGAACGGAAGACATTAGAGGTGAGAAGATTCAGGAGCCAGAAGCGATCTGGCTTTTCTCAAGCGGAGCTCAGAAAGTCAGTGTAATGTCCAACCACTCATTGGATGTGCTTGTTAGTCACATCATAGTTACACACAATAGAGCAACGTCAAAAGCAAGTAGCGCGTTTTATCATTCTTACATAAAGCTGAATAATTTCCTATTATCAGAACACCTTAACGAAATTTTATGTTCCTGACAATACAATAAGAGTTCTCCAGTAAGAGTGTGTACCCGTGGCCCATGGCAGAAAATCAGAGTTCCGCCAGGAATTCCCATGTACGGACACCAAAATACTCCTCAAGTATTTATTGTTGAATTTTGCGACGCTTTTCTTCCATAGCCAGTTCCTTACCTGCCTGTGACGTGACATTATTTTTCACTTAAATTTCTTTTTTTCTCCCCATTTATTTTTCTCCCATGCTCTTCTCTCTCACTACCACCTTTCCCACATTTCACGTTACAGCGACACGCGGATCACACATAGGTCATGTCTGTACAGTAGCAGTCTTTTCCTCTGTGTAGTATGTGTTTGCAAGTGAAATCATTTGTGTCTATTGCTTCGCAGTGGGCTCCCTGAACCGCTGTCATTCCCACACCACGTCTGACGGGCCAAGCTCACAGCCTGGTAGGCCTTTCCAGGCTACAGTTCCCCATAGCTGCATCCTGCAGAGACTGTCTGTCTGACCCAAGAGGTTTTGCGGCATCACTGTCACCTCCCGAGTTGCAATACCTTACTTTGCACGGTACTTCTGCTTTGCTCACAGGGTAGTTGGGGCTGGAGGGGGGACAGCGTTTGTTGAAGGTTACAGAACTGGTCCCAAACACACCCTGCCGTGGGAAGCAGCACCCTCGTTGCTAGCCCTTAAAGGAAGTCCCTGATGCCGAGTGCTCCACCCTCTGGTTCTAGCTGAATGAAAACATCCTTCCTAACCTCTCTGTCTCCCGGGCACAGCGGTACCTCCCTTCTCGCCTCACCCCACAGCCAGGGCAGGGCTGCCAGCCAGGGCTCACTCAGGGGGATGCAAGGCATAGTGCGAGCTCCCTCTGCCCTCCCTCTGGCTTTGCTGCTCCTCTCCATCCTCTCACTTTTGGGAGAAGGAGTGTCCGGAGGCTGGTGTCTTGAGTGGGCACATGTGGGTGCACATGAAAGTCCTCAGGGCAGCAGGTCCCTGGCAAGTTGGGATCACCAGGCTCCTGCTAAGAAGCATAAGGGGCGGATGAAATCAAACGGTGCTCACCAGAATAATGCCACCTCCTTCTTCACCAGTCCGAATCCCACCAGACTCCTTGCTGGTACAGAGGCTTTGGTGCAGCTGTGCCCAGACAAGAGGGGGACGGGCACTGCGCTTGTTGAACTGCCTCAGCTCCTCACAGGGGAAAAGCTTTCTGCCAAAATGCCAGCTGCAATGCTGTCCTCTCCTGCTGACCTAGACTGGGGCTGTCACGCCGTGAATCTACTGCTGCGACATTACTGGGACAAAATGCCCATTTCCCTGAGCAGAGGAAATCTTGATTTCCCATCTTTATTATGGGCAAGATGAGTGGTGCAGGAAGGTGTCTAATCAAGGGGCTTCGCTGTGTGTTGTACAACGGACCAGCCTCTGCTAGCTAGCACCCTTCTTTAGACTTGCGGAGCGGCCACCAAGGCTTTCCTCTGCAAGCTGCTGCAGGCTCCCCTGAGCCAAGGTGAAGGGCGAAGCAGCGGGAGAAGGAGCAGAAGACGTCCACAGGTCACTGAGATTAAAGCAGTCAGGAGGACACTGAGGCAGAGGGCACTGGTCGTATGGACCAGACCCATGCATTTCATCTCGGCTGTCTTCACAGTCTTGCACAGCTCCAGAGAGGTGCCTGGATCTGGGGAGGTTTCTGGTAAGGGTGTCCCATGGTGCAGAGCTTCTAAAGCCTTTCAGACTGCCTGGGACGAGGACAGCCATGGGCAGAAGCCCTGGAGTTGTCCAGAGAAAACCTATAGACGTTCTGGGTCTTCTCTGGTACAGACCAAAGGAATGTGGATTTTTCAAACTGTACTTTAAAAATCAACTTACAGCGCTAAAAAAAAAAAAAAAAAGATGATAAAGCTAGATGCTATTCTTCACATCAATTAGGTCACTCTATGCCTGGAGCTCATTTGCCTTGCAAATACTCAATTGTTACATGCTGGGTCCCTCCCTAGTCACTTAAATGACTAACTCCACCCCAAAAAAGAAGAACTTTTGCTGAAACTGCTGGAGGAGAGACGGATCCTGCCTCTGAAACCATGGGGCCTGTCAGCTACTCATCAGAGACCTATGACTTGGTGAGTTGGGCCTGGCTTTGCTTTTTGGAGAGGATAGCGGGGAGAGCAGGTAGAGCTGGGGTGGGCTGAAAGACCTGGTTTCTATCTGTCCATCTTCTCACCAGCCTGTTGGCAGAGGGAGAGCTCGAGTGATTTCTTATGCCAGCGCAATCAGCCCTTGCATCCCTCAAACCTGGACTTGACCCTTGAGGGGACTGCAAGCGACAGCACTGCACTTCCAGAGAGCTGGTGTCATGGGGCCGCAGCCATTGTGATCCAAGGGTGCCAGGTATTCGCTTGGGGACAGCTGCCTAACTACCGGGACCTCATGCGCAGACGTTCTAGCCAGCACCGAGCCCACGTGCCGTCCTCACATGGGGACCAAGACCACAGTCGCTGCCAAAGGGCCAGGCAGCTCACTAGGAGAGCCAGGCTGCAGCAGCCCTGTCCCAGTCTCTCTTCCCTGCTGCCCTGCTCTCAGCGCAGCCATTGACACGACGTGGGCGTAAAACACCCGTTCTGAGTCGGGCACCTTTTGTGCCAGTCTTTGGTGGTATAAATGACTGTGCACACAGCGTGCAAAGCCCTGGAAATCTCCTCTAGTATCTTTACATAACAGGAATACCCAAGTAAACCCAATGCTATTTCTCTGCGTGTGAAAACCCTTGGTACAACCATACATGCTCCTACCCCTGCTTGCTTTCTCCGCCAACCATCTGCCGTAGACTCTGCTGAAACAGTATATTTAGAAGAGGGGAATTTTAAAGAGGAGAAGATAAATTGCAAGTACTTCTTCTAATAGGGAGGGATGACACTGTGTACTCTGCCCCGTAGTTCTCTCCCCTGCCTTTGCAAGTGAAAGACAGCAGCTGCACCTTTTAGAGTATGTTGTGCTGTCTAAGGGGAAGTCCACAGCAGCACTATCATTAGCCTGGTTTTCAAACACTGCAGCTCAGAATTTATTTTTTAATACAGTGGCTCTCTGCAGCAGACCTCAGGTTTTGTTTAGTTTCTCTAGAGAGAGAAATGCTGGACTTAATTTTTACCATTTTTTTTCTATCCCTTCCCTTTACACCAGGGAAGAGAGAGGAGATGGGGGGGAGGGGGGGGCAGCCCTACTCTCCTTACTTTTTCGGATTCATCCAGTATAAAAATCCTTTGCGAATGGTGGTCGTTCCTTTAGAACTTTTTTGCAGAAGACACTTCTCTCCCTGACCTCTGCTGAAGTTCAGTGGCAGCACTGATGCCTGCTGGGAGGTTAAAACCAAACTCGAACCGTTTTAATCTCCGTGCTGGTTTGCTCCTCCAGCTGAACTCTCCACTGGAAATCTGTCCCACCACCAGAGAAACAGTTGAAGTTGAAGCATGCCACCCGCCTGCCTGCAGCCTGTCACACGCTATAAGCAAGCGGCTGCTGGTGGCAAAACTGGGTTGTTTTTAACACATGGGGATTAAGCAGCACTGGGATTTGTTCTTTGTATACAATACTTTCCAGAACCTTAGCTCAGCTATTTTACCTCTGTGGTGTACTATTTTAAGTTATAAAGGAGACCCTGCATGAGAAGGGAAGCTCGGCTAACTTTGGGACCGAGCACCCACAATCAGGTGTCAGGGCAAGAACAGTTTTATACCTTTTCTCAAACTTCCCGCAGTCGGGAGTTTGTGACACGTGTTTCCCACCTCTGCCTCCTGGGAACTCACCGGGCTTGGCTGCCTCCCTGGAACAGGCCACAGATCTCACATGCGCGATGCCACATTTGCTTTGGTGGTGCCATATGTTGCTTTGCTTATACTCGGCGCTCGTAGCAGCAACCTACGCAGAGATTTGAAAAAAAGGCCTCAGCGGTGTCCTGTCAAAGCGGGGACGTAAACGTTGGCCTGTGCACTCACCAGAGAGGATCGCTCGACCAATTGAGCAAGTGTGAAAGGAAAAATGGTGAGAACATTTGCACCGACAGGGTATTTCTCTCAGTATCACCCAGTGAGTGCAGCGAGGGCCTCACCTAAACTTTGATACCATATAGGACCACTTGTCTCTATGACCTTGTGGAAAAGTAACGCGCCCAAAACAATAACCCCATTTCTCCACAGCAAGAAAGCTTTGCCCACTTAACCTTCCTCAGCTGCAGACTACAGAAAGAAAAACACAGTTGCAGAAAGACCACCGAGATCTCCACCGGGTCCCCTGAGGTGCTGCAGGCCACTTTTCATTGTAACGGGACTGACACGACTCAAAAGCTATAAAGGCACCTGCGCTGCAGTAATGTGGCGTTTCCACAGGCTTTGCTCTTATTTGTGGGTTTCCCTAGTTCCGCACCCGGAGAGGGGACGAGCAGAAGCTCTGCCAGTAACTTGCACTGATGTGGGCAATTTCAGTTTTAAGGCTTTAGGAACGAAACACGCTTCTCCCGGCCCTGGCACGGGCTAGAAGGGAATGGCTCACGTGGAAAATCCCTAATAGTGCGCAAGCTGCTTCTCTTCTGCAGCCAGATGTTTTGATCGCTGGCAGTTGTGGGGAACTGAGAAAAGCAGCTGACACAGGGAGACCGGAATAACTCCAAGATGTGGGTCAGAGGGGAAAAGGGATCCCTGAACAAAGAGCTCACAGGAACGGGCTTCCCCGGCATGCGCTTGACTGCTCAGTTACAGAAAAAGGCACCACTTTATCGCCCACCCCCAGACCTGGCTGCAGGTGTCTTGCAGGAGTCCTGTACAAAGGTCCCCCTGCATGCACGCTGTTGACTTCTCCCATCCCAGGTCAGGCAGCCACCCGCTTCCAGCCCTAGAAATCGGAATTGCAGCAGAGTCCCCAAAAGCCTCGGCTTGTCACATTCGGTGCGTCTCCTGCAGCTCTGGTCCCTGCCCATGCTGTCTCAGCGCAGACTCTGACTTTTCGTCCTCTTTTATTTGTCTCCAACTCATCTCTGTCCGCTCCCACCCACACTCGCTGCTCTGCTCGGAGATGCACATGAGAGGACGTCTCAGATACAGCTCAGCGCACGCTTCCCCTGCCCGCTGCGAGTGGCTTACAGTAAGAGCCCTACCTGCCATCTTATCAGCAATCAGATGGTGTCTGATAGTGGCACTCAGCCTCCACACCTCCAGCTCTGAATGCAAGGTGATGCTGGAAACCGCCCAGCAGCCAAAGCCGTTGAACGCCACGCAGGCCGCCCATCCGCCGTCGTCGGTGGCACCAGCATGGCTCTAGGCAGCGCTCCAACACTCAGGCCAGCAAACCTGGCCATTTTCTATCATCTCCTTTTTCCCTTTGAAGCTGGAACCCTCCGACCTGTTCCAACACATGTTCGCTTCGGGGTTTTTCAGCATGGTCACCCATGCATCCTGAGCAGCCTGGTTTGGTCGCTGTACCAAATTGCAAAGGTTTTTGGATTGGTTTTGGGTTTTTGAGGGAGATGCAAGGATCTGGCCATGGCCAACACATCACTAGTTTCTGTGCGCATTGGTGACTCCTGACACAGGGTCCGGGTGCAGCCTAGGCAGGAAATATTTTCAAGCCAGAGAGAAAACAAACTGGGAGGGATTTCTAAAGCCTTTTGTCTTCAGCAGCAATCTCTGGTCTCCAGAATCATACCCTAACCTAGAAAAATAATTGGTCTCCAGGAAGATGAATGTTTCTCTCCAAAAGCTTGCAGCCCCACCTTTACGTTAGGGGAAGAGAGTCATGTGCGTTTGAGGTTTTGGGCAGGGAGGAGGACTCTTGGCCCCAGAGAGGACCGGCTCTCGCTCATTTGGGAGGAAGCACCATGGCATCACAGCAGAGCGGCAGCACTGCTGGGTGCAGAGCCAGTGGGGAATGGGACTGTGGCGAGACCAAGAGTAACTTGGGTCAGGCCAAAGTCTGTCTGGCTCAATACTCTTCCTGGCAGTAGCCAAAGGTAGAGGGCAAGAGCCAGGCAAGCTTATTCTGCACTTTCCCCAAGAGCTCACTTGCCCTTCTACCGTGCAGCGCTCAGGGACCGCCTGAACCAGCCGCCTGCTCCGTGCATTCAGTAGCGCTCCATAGACTTCTTCCACATCAACACGCCTGGGCTCCCCTTGGAGCCATGCAGATGGTTTCAGCAGCACAGCAGTTCGAGACGAGCTCTTCTCCCCAGACAGTCAGGTGCAGAAGCACCCAGTACCTCACCCAGGGAAGGCAGCCTGGGAGAGGAGAATCATAAATTGTCCTCTCTAGCTAGGCACAACACAGGACTTGAGGCTGGTCACGGTCATTTGGCTTTGCAGCACATGAGGGGGAGCAAAAACCCCCCAAATCAGCTCTAAAACTGTGTAAAGCAGGGCTAGTATTTTTAGATGGGAACTTTGGCTGACAAGGGAAGGAGCAGCAGGTGCAAACGGCTACAGCTGGCAGTGAAAGGTATGAAAGCAGCGAGCAGAGACTTCCGCTGTGGTTGACACTGAAGTCTCAGCGCTGGTCTCCAGAGAGGGTGTGGGTGGAGGAGCTCAGGGTAACTGCTGCCGAGCTCTTCCCAGTTGTCACTGATGTCTCAGCTTGCCACAAGCTTCCCCTGCCGCTCTCTTCTCTGCCTCTCTGCACCCGAGCCCCTTGCTTTTGTGAACGNCGCCCCATCCAGGGAACTTGTCCTGAGCACAACTGCAGCTTTCCGGCACTTGGGACTCGTGCGCAGTCTCAGCCCAAATACAGGCTGCTCACCCGGCAAGGAGGTACAGCAGGCCAAGCGCGAAGCACATCTGCGGTGGCTCTATCACACTTTCCTTACTGGGTATCAGCCCAGGGGCTGAGTGGTGTTTTCAGATTCCCTTTCCTGCTCTGACTGCAATTAATTCAGAACCACAAGGTTTACCAACAGAACAGATTTCTCTCTCCAGCATCCATCCCCGTAGCTATGGCACCACAGCACCTCAGAGGCGTTCCTCCAGTCGTGTTTGAACACCCGCCCCACACCTTTGAGTGCGTGGAAAGCGGTCCCAGCCAGGGCTGCTGCTGTCCCCACCTTGCCTTGCTCTGCCCCAGGCAGCTCCGAGGAGGAGAGGGGCAGAAGGGGATAGGATCAGCGCGTGTAACTTGAGGTACAGGTGTGCCCTGTGGTGAATCCCACCACCTTCGTACCTGACAGCAGACAGCAGGCAGGACAGGGACAGTCGGTGTCAGAGATGGGTGGAAAGATCGAGAAAGCTGATAGAGGAAGGTTCCGTGCTGTGTGAGAACAGAAGCCACCAGCAGGTAACTCAGCAAGAACCAGAAGATGAAACCGGTCATCTGTCTGGACACCAGAACATCCCCAAATATGCTTGTTAAAGATTACAAACTGAGCAGCCCTCGCTATCGGAGACCGAGACAACCCTCTCCATGTGCTGTTGCACCTCCTGGGACCTGGCACCAGAAGGGCCTCCCAGGTCATCACGCTGCAGACAGGCAGCACCTCCTCCTGATGCAGCTGGGCTGCGGGACACAGGGATGCTCCGCTCCAGGTCTGCCAGGTGTGGCTGAGGGACTGGGCTCTCCTGTTCACAAACGCCTCTTGCATAACCCAACTCTCTCTCTCTCTTCCCCAGAGCCAGGTGGAGCTGAGTGGTTACTATGAAGCCGAGAACACCACCCCGTCTTTGGAGGGCTACTTTTGCTTCAACCCAGCCTCATCTGTGGTCGGCAACCAGAGAGATCCCTTCAGAAAGGTCTTCATGCCCCTCATCTACCTGCTGATGTTCGTCTTGGGGACTGTGGGCAATGCCCTAGTCCTGGTCATTTTAGAGAGGTTCAAGCGGTCTCGCACTACCACGGAAAACTTCCTCTTCCACCTCACCCTGGCCAACCTGGCACTGTTGCTCACCTTCCCCTTCAGCGTGGTGGAGAGCTTGGCCGGGTGGGTATTTGGGAAGTTCCTCTGCAAGATCCTCAGTGCTGTCCACAAGATCAATTTCTACTGCAGTAGCATGCTGCTGGGGTGCATCGCGGTGGACCGCTACCTGGCCATTGTCTATGCAATCCACACCTACCGCAAGCGCAGAGCTCGCTCCATCCACCTCACCTGCATGGCTGTCTGGCTTTGCTCGCTGCTTTTGACCTTACCTGATCTCATCTTCATGGAAGTCTGGACAGATGACAGCAACCGCAGCATTTGCTATTTTCCAGAGGTTGGGATTGATGGCAACAACGTCTGGCTGGCAACTCGCTTCCTCTACCACACCGTGGGCTTCTTTGTGCCCCTGCTGGTCATGTGTTACTGCTACATGGCCATCGTCCGGGCTCTGTGTCAGTCCCAGCGCCTGCAGAGGCAAAAAGCTGTCCGTGTGGCCATCCTGGTCACAGGTGTCTTCCTGCTCTGCTGGAGCCCGTACCACATCGTCATCTTCCTGAACACACTTACCAAGCTAGAAGCCTTCACCAAGAACTGCCTCCTGGAAGACCAGCTGGACACGGCCATCATGGTGACAGAGGCCATCGGCTTCACGCACTGCTGCCTCAACCCCATCCTCTATGCCTTCATTGGGGTCAAGTTTCGTAACGACTTCTTCCGGATCCTGCAGGAGCTTGGCTGCATAAGCCAGGAGACCCTGCAGGAGATCCTGGAGGTGGCAAGGAAGGGTGGCGGGATTGAGTCTGACAACACCACCTCTATCTCCACTTTCTAGCTGGGAAAGGCTGCCTGCAGGGCAGAACCGGCCTGGGGCTTGCCATCTCAGTGGCACACGTGCTGTGGCCTCACTCCCAAGTTTCACAAGCGTCCCCACCGCTTTCTTCACTCCTCAGGAAACTGAGGTCCGGTAGCCACCAAACACCCAAAGCCCACCAGATGCCTTCCCTGGCTCCTTCTGGTTCTCATACCTGTAGAAATCTGTCCGGCAGCTATTGGTGAACACTGGCTGTCCGATGGTCACTCTGGCAGGGCTGGATGAACCCGAGTGTGTTGAACCTGACATTTCCACCTCTCCCTCGAAAAACTGCAGGTGTCCTGTGCACGGAGCCAGGCACAAGACTGGGGTTCTGGGGGCAAGGAAAAAAGTGCAGCCAGGTAAATGTGGAGTTGCGTCAGTGAGCGAGGACTGAGGACAAAAGCTAAGGCGGCCTCCATTTCACTGGCTGAGGTTGGTAGAGATATACCCGAAGGAAGCAGCAGGACTCAATAGCCACGGCAGCTGAAACAAGAGATGCAGGTAGGACTGGCAGGGGGTGCAGAGCTCCCTCCAATAGCACGGGCACACCGTGCTGGAACTGTCTCTGGCTGCAATATCACTCCTCCCGCTGTGCCACATCCTCCTGGCCAGCCACGGCAGGTTGATCTTCCCAACTTGGCTCACACCAGGAGGTCCTGCTACAGGCTCAAAGATTTGACTGTCACAGATTCCTTTCCCGACATCAGCTGCATCCTCTCCCTGCTCACTTGATCTGGTTTACTGCTGTTAAGAGCTCCAGCGAGTGACTGCTGAACCGAATGCCTGACTACGCAAAAGCTTTCCTTCAAGGATGAAAGCCGTCTCTCCAGACGCCTTCTATCTTGTGACTGAGCACAGAGGAGATGAACCACATGGCTTTGTGAGGCTGAAGGTGTAACTTTTTTTTTTTTGCAGCTCGTTGTATGGTACTTTGTGGGTTCCGAGAGCAAGGAGCCCCATTGCCCCAGAGTAAGGAAAAGAGCTCACATGCATAATTTCTGTTTGGTTTTAGTAGGCTGCGAGGGAATGTAGCGCTTTGCTTTGCGCTGTGCTTTCTGATATTTTTGCTCCACCTGCATCTAGGGGGCTTTCAGAGGTTTAGTGCACCCAGGTTTACACAGAACAAACCTGGGCGCTGATCTTGCCCTGAACCACGAGTATCCAGCAACTGCACAGATCGGGGCTGCTTGATAACAATTTGGTCCAAAATAAGAGTGGTATCTTTCACCATCGTTAATTACTGCACGGCAAGCTGGCATGCAGGGCAGCCCTAACAGACTGGGGCAGCCTGCTGCCTCCTAGTAGGTCTTGTCACAGTACAACACGGCAGCGCGTACACAGCACTGCTCCGTTACATTTCTCTTGCTAGCTAGGTGGTGCTGTGGCCTGAACTGTACAAGAGCCGCACCTACCAACTGTCACACGGGCATGACCCTAAACACGAGCACACTTTAAAATCCATCCTACCGTTCACCTCGCTTTTTAAGCAAAGTCGGAACAACGTCAGTTCTGCTGCAGCAGGAATTTTGTGCTACGCATACTTCTGAAGTCCAACCTGCTAACAAAGGGCTCGGTTGCCGCCGAACTTAACCGTACCCAAGGGCCCCGATAAAAAGAGCGCTCATTACGGAAGGGCTCCCATTACATCCGTCCAGCTCAGGCAGAGATCTTAATAGCTCGTTCTCAAATTGTGACTGGAGGAGAAAACTCCCCGAGCATAAGGCTTTTATACAAAGAGCAGCCCATCATTTCCTGCAGCGCTGCACCTTCAAAACTGAAACTTGCAGGTAATGGCAACTGTGGTCATCCAAGCACATACACGTGGCAGAGGAAGAGCAGCTCTCTGACACCTGCCCTTGCCATCTCCACGGTTGTACTGGTGAGCAAACCTGTTGCAGACGCACTGTAAACACCGCCCCAGCCCGGGTTCTGACAGGAACTGTGTTCCTATGCAAAAGTGTTACCGAAGAAATGAACAGAGTGTAAAATTCTTACAGCGTTCACAAGGTAAAAAGAAAATCTGGACGCAAAATATGAACGAACAGATTACGTGCCTCTTGTTACTATAGTTTTTAGCAGTGGTATGTCGGTAAACTTTTAGAAAGTTTTGATGTGAGCTGTAATAAACAGTTAAATACCGTTGTCTCATGTATAGTGCTTGTAAGCAGTTGTCTGCAGTCACGTCACTTTTGCAAGGGAAACGCATCAGAGACCACTAAGCGGGTTGATGGTGCCTTTCTGACAAGTGTCGCTGTTCGCCCATGGAGACCACAGGGCACCTTGCTCAGATTTCCCTTCACCAGTACCACAGAAAGCTGCGCTGTGGTTGGAGTCCGTCCAGACCTATGTTAGCTCCGTGCTTTGCAGAGCCTCTTCCACCAGCTGCAGCACCTCCTAACCCCAGGGGAAAGCCACCCTCGCAGGCACGTTTGGCCCAGCCAGCCTGGGGAAGGCTTGGCTCAGAGCCGGCAGACCCTTCCCCAAACAGCGGACATTGCTCCTCCTGCAGCTGACTGCAGCCAGTCCGCTGAATGGCGATGAGAAGAAAAGAAGAGGAACTCTCCTTCACCACAGAGGAAGCTGGGCTTTCCAGTCAGTGAAATCCTCCCTGTCTCCCCGAGGTTTGCATGGCCGTCACATGCCTTGGCCCAGAGTGGGCTTCCCCCCGATCACTCATACCGCCAGAGCCGCCCCCAGACACTGCAGCCCTCAGACAGACCTTCAGGCTCCCCCGTGGAGCTCTGCTAGGCCCCTGGCCCACCGCTACCGAGTGGTCTGCGGGCAAGGCCACATCACCACCATCCACAGCACATGCTCGTGCGACCCCGGGCTGTGCTCTGCAAAGAAGTCTGGAGCAGACAACCCAGAGAAAGCCCTGGTCCCTGCTGAAGGCAACCCCAAAGAAGGGGGACACCAAGGCCCCCACAACAGCATGTTGCTCTGCATGTCCTACGGGGTGACCAAGTCTCCCAGGGGACAGAGCTGGGGTTTTTCAGCACAGCATCCTGCTACACACGTACGGTGATCACAGGGCCGTGGCAGGCAGCGGAGCATGCACTGGTGAGCATGAGGCAGGGAACGCATGAATGAACGCGTGCCTGGGAGCGCTGCAGAGAAGGGACTCTCCCCACACCCTCGCACCCCTCCCAGCAGCTCCAGCACCCCCTGCCCCACTGTGACTCACACACAGTTTCATTTTCCTTATCAAGAAGGTGACCTACTTCCTCACCCCAATCTCCCAGAACCAAATAGATGCTCAAGCACTTCAACGTCTGCATGGCTGCCTGCCACACCTCCCTTTTGAGCACAGCTGGCCCTGGACATACGGCATCATGGCCGCCAAGGCCTGCGAGCTTGGGTTCTGGGCAACATGCCACATGCACCACCCTGGCTCTGCACAGAGACGACAGCATGACCCTTTTATCTCTCCGAGCCCCCAGAACCAGCCTCTCACCCCGCTGCCCTCACGGCATGCTCTGCATTTGCTCTGACTCCCCACGAGCACGCAGCAGCTACAACACACGTGAGCTTTGCCAGGCCACGCGATGCCCAGAACAGGGCGGAACCGTGGGGCTCCAGGCACCAGCAGACAGCTTGGGCAGCGAGTCCCTGCTCTAGGTCACCTCTCTGCTCTGCAGTCCTGCCCAGGGACTCAAGGTGCCTGGGGTGGCCCTACCTGCCCCTCCACCTACTCTGGGAGGACTGTCCTGTCCCACGTCCTGCAAAGGTAGTTCCCCAGTCCAGCTTCCACTGCCCTTAAGCAACAGGTACAGGGGCACACACAGGTCTGTGCCAAGCACGGGTGTCCCAGCTCCCCCAAGGAGCTTGCAGCCATCTCACAGAAGGCAGATGTAAGGTATTTATAGTGGGGCCAGCTGATCCCCTCTGATCAGCCCCAACCTGCTGCAGGTGATGTTGGCTGAGCTCCCGGGCTGGGCTGAGCATGCCTGCTTGCAGCCCCGCAGAAAATCATGTAGCCCACTGAGGACAGGCACAGGGTTAGGTTTTGAAATTTGTCTTTTTAATAAAAAGGCACCTATAAAACAGGTCAATACATTACAGGCAGCACAGATACCCAAAAACAAGCCTAAAAATTGTTTCAAATAAAAACCAGTAAGATGTCTTCACATATTGTATTTATATATTTATATTTATATATATATTTATATAATGGTACAAAATGACTGGGGAAGTTTCTCCATGGGATGACAGAGAACAGGTCAGTCACCATTACCCTCAATGTGAAAGCTAATTCCGGGTGTGTGATTATCTGACGTACTGAAAGATGTGGTTTCCCAGCGTTCGCTTTTTTTTTGGAGCTGGAAAAACACGGCAAAGTCATGGCTAAAACATGGGCAAACCTTTTACTGTGATTAGGTGGAGTCAGTACACAGAACTCAAGCTGAGAAGCCGAGCAATAAACTACAAGACACGAGACTAGACACAGCTCACGGCAGTGGGCACCCGGCTGGTGGCAAACCCTGCTCAGGTCTAACAAGGACTGGCTGTTACTGAGCTTCCAGAGAAGCTCCTGCCATATTGCTGTTCATGGACGCAGCTGGGAGCAGCGCCCGGGGCAGAGGGGTGTTCGGCAGCACTTCTTCTCCCCCTCATTCGGCCATCGCAGCAGTAGGGATAGGGCTGGCTCCGGGGCAGTGGGATTTTGCAGAAGAGCACAGACTGCTGCTCCAAAGTCCCCAGCTCTGACCTAGTGTCAGGATTTCCCTTTTGTATCCAGGGGCTGCTGAGGCAAAAGGCTTTGCTTCTTACTCATTTGTCACCGAAGGACAGGTCTTCCTCCTGCCGCCAGGCAGAAACAGCATGGTGCTGTCCTGTCCCTGTGAGCAGGCAGCGCCGACCTCCCTAGCTGCGCACAGCGGTGCGCTGCAGCCCGCGGGCTCTGGCTGACGCAGGAACAACGTGCTGCCAACAGAGCGAGGACCGCAAGCCCCAGGCAACCTCTCGCAGTCGGGCTGGGTGAAAGGGACAACAGGGAAGGTGCGGACACGTGGAGATCTCAACCGGGCTAAAACAACAGCTGTCTATAGACAAACAAAAAAAACCTCTCATATAGAAAATATTATGGCTTCAAATTAACCGAGACTAGCTGGTGGGTGGTGAGCAAGATTTGGGGCTGGCATCGGTATTTGGATGTTTATGAGAAACTACCAGCAGCCAACAGCCCGAAGCGCAGCCAGGAGAAGCCACAGCCTTTCAGGCAAGTCAAGCTTAGAAAGAGCTACATCTGTTCGAGCGACATCCTCCCACGTGAAAGGCACACTCTGAAAGGATGGAGAATCCAACCGGCTAACACATCAGGTCCAAAGCACACTTCGTTAGCCTGGCCTGAAGGTTATTCCTCTGCTCCAACCGCCAAGGCAGGGATGAGCACTTCCCGGGATTGTTCCCATTTTGCCATCTCCAAAAACGCTGCTCGCTCACGTCATACAAAACAAAACCACACAAAACAGGAGACCGGAGTGAAATCCTTCCTCGAATCCAGACCTATGCTTCCCACCCACTACTGCTTGCTACAAACCTCCTCAAGGCTTCATGGTATTTCTAACGGGACTTTGTGGCTCCATCTTCTTGCAGATGGGATGAAGACGGCCACCGGGCTGACATTTCAGCACCCGCCGACCTTTCTGAACAGCTTCCAACACGATAAAAGCATTGCCGTTGGCTTGCTACTTGACAATCTCCCTTTCCGAAAGCCCTCTTCTCCCTGCAGCAGCAAGTAGGGAAAGGTGAGCTCTGTTACAAGAGAGGTAGTACACAAAGTCTGGCTCTGCAGAGATAATCCTCCAACTGGTGTTCCTCGGGCAATCACATGCCCCGAGCTCACCGCTGGATACCCATAGGGTACACCACCATGCTGGAATGCGGTCCCCGTGGAGGTCCAGAGCTACTGTGGTGCGTGCAGAAGTGCACGCACCTCACCCCGCAGTCCCCTCTGCAAAGGAACACAGGAAAGACCATCAGTGCCGCGTGCAGGAAGACCTTACGGAGTGGAGGGTGGGGAGGGTGGCACGCATCCAGAGAAGCCGGAGTCGTTCGAATGGCACGCTTCTGCCAGCCTAGGAAGGACTGACTGCAATGCAACCTCGGCCTCTTCTGTCTGAAGCACAGGACAGCTGCGCTGCAAGACAACTCTTACACTGAGATGGAGTATTGCGTGCAGGGACAGGTTGTCTTCAATGGCTGGACCTCTACAGTGCAGAAGGGCAGCACTGCTGCCGGTGGCTCAGGGTGAGATGGAGCGAAGGCTGCCTGTGAAACTCCGGAAAAGGAGGATCGCCAAGTGTGAGGAAGACCTGGGAGAGCATTCAATGGCAGAGGTAGAGGGGGTGTGGCGCAGTCATTGAGGGCGATGGATGGGTAAAGGCATGGTGTAGGAAGCCTGCAAAAGAGCAGGGTTCCCAGCTAGCCTCTCCAGGAAGCACAGGAATGCATCGCCTCGCGCATTTCGGAGCCCATAGGTCCCTATGCGCTGCACCACCCTGCCCACAGGTGACACAACGTGAAGTGAAGAGAAGGGACTAGAGGCTGGTCGAGACCTTCGGGTCCAGCATGTTATCATCTGCGAAGCCCAGATCCTCGCCGCTTCCCCAGCTGAAGGGCCGGCATCTTCCCTGTCGCAGCCATGGCAGCTTTGCCACAGAGCAGCGACACCTTGTATTGCGGGAAGCTGCCACCTCTGCCCTGCTGGATAAGCACTGCTCTGGCAGCGCTTCACCGGGGCCACAGCTCTGACCTCCCCCATGGTCCTCGGTCATTGGTTCTGTTCGTGTACTCGGCACAGCCTCCACAGGGGCCTAAGGTCTGCGTGAAACTGGACACTCCACACATGCAAACCGTTCAGACGGGCGAACAACACGGGTTTGACACAGAGTCACTCTACAATGGGATCTCTCAATGCCCTGTGCACCCTGGGGGATCCTCCTGCCTCCCCCAAGGAGAGTTTTCAATCCTTGTACACTGTTGCCTTTACCATGTTTTTTGTTTCTGTTTTTTTTTTTTTTTTTTAAAACATGTTTTGAGGCTTCTATTAAAACACAGAAATACAGAACAATTAAAAACCAGCACAAGTTTTGCCTTTCCCAGCGACCTATTTACAGCTAGTTCCAAAAACCCTCTTGCACATTTTGGTTGCTTAAAAAGAAAAACAAAACAAAAAACAAAGAAAACAAAAAAAAGAAAAAAGAAAAAGGGAAAAAGCAAGAGAAAAAAAAAAAAAGGAAAGGAAAACACTTGACAGAGGAAAACCGTAAATGAAAACTTACAGACTGCTGCAGGGTCTGGATGTCCCTGGTCACCACGCAGGGTCCAAAGTAACAGCCCCACTCCCAGCCCCTCCACCCTCCCCTTCCCCAAAAAAGAAAGGAAAAAGAAACCCAATTCACATCAAGTTTACTGCACATCTGGTTTTCTGTGTAGAGGCGAATCCGATATGAAAAGCATCCCACGTGGTGTCCTCCGCCGGCGTTGGCCCCCAACCCTCCCCCGAAGAAAGGCTGAAAAATGTTTGTCCAGGCAGCCGGGTCCCCTCCCCACCCCGAGCACCGGCTGGGGTTAGAACGGCAGGTTCGCCATGTTCCCCGGCCCGGGGATGTAACTCATCTGGCTGTCCAGGGAGACACTCCTCTGCCTCATCTGGTGCGTGACCATGAGGTTCTGCTGAGGCGGGGGCCCCATGAGAGAGCCCTGAGGTGACATCATGTGTCCCGTCTGAGCATACATCTCCCCTGACACAGACATGCTCCTCTGCTTGGCCTGCATCAGCATGAAATTCTGCTGGGCCATCAGGCTCTGCTGCGGAGACATCATGCCCTGGTGCATGCTGTTGCCCATCATGCCTTGCTGGGGTGGTATGCCTGTCCTGCCCAACATGGGCACCTGTCCGGGATGGCACATGGGCATGCCGAGTCCCCTCTGCACGCCCTGCTGCCCGGGGAGGCTGGGGGCATTCATACCTGGCCGCACCGGGGGCTGGTCAGCCATCATGTTCTGCAGGTTCATGAGGTGGAGGTTGGAAGGCTGCGATTTGGGCGCTTGGCTGTCGCTCTTCGGGAAGTACTGCAAGGTGCTGCTTGGCTTCTCTGACGGGATGATCCTGGACAGGTCAAACTCAGGGATACCCGTGGGCGTGGGGCGGATGACCTCACTGAGCTCGGGGTCGTTCAGCACCGATGCCACCCCGGGAAGCACGGGTGGGTAGGGCTCGCCAATCCGAGGAGGGATGTTCTTGCCCATCATGTGCTGCTGAGGGGGCATCTGGCCGGGCTGCTGGGAGGGAAGGTCCTCAGGCGGCAAGGGCATCCCCGGCGGGTAATGCTGCTGCATCCCAGGGCCCCCTCCCCCGCTGGGGGCCATGGGCATGCCTCCGGCAGGAGACGGCATGGCGTTGTGGGGCTGCTGCATGCGGGGGAACACAAGCTGGTTGGAAGGAATCATCTGCGAACTGTTGGGCACGGGGCCACACTGCTGGTTCAATGAATCCTGGGGCCCCGGGGGCAGCATCATGGGGTTCTGGGGGGGGACGCCCGCCCCCGGCGCACTCGGGTGCATAGGAATGTTGGAGCCCAGAGGGTTCGGGGAGGACATCATGGAAGTGGGGGGCGGTTCGTGGGAGAGAGGTTGCTGACCAGGCAGGTTCATTCCCATGGGGCTCTGAGAGGATCCAGGCCCCACGGAGTTCAAGTGCAGTTGATTCGGCTGATTCCCCGTCACGCCTAAGGAGATGAAAAGGACAGAAGGGTTAAACTTTGCCCACAGACCCCTCAGGGCTGCAAAATCCACACCCTGGAAGCCTGCTGAGCACTCCTGCTCAGAAAGCCCTGAGCATGGAGTGTGATACTCGGTAAGCGACCACAAGATGGGCTTGCAAAGTGCCAATGTCAGGAAAAAGCGTCCCAGACTCCAGCTCCCCGAGCCCACGAGCAGCAGAGACCTAATTCCAGCTTCATCCAGTCCCACGCTGGATTTGCAGTTCCTTACAGCCCACTGATTTTAGAGTCCCTGCTGGCTCGGCACATTGGGACAGCCCTATACCGTGATCTCAGCAGGGCTCTCAGCAGCCTGAAAGGCACCGAGGAGTGACCCTTCACCACTGCCTGCCTGCAGGGTTAGCCAACCGGCAAGCTCCTGTGACCACACGACCTTGGGCGGCAAGGAGGAAAAAAAAATCCCCAAGAGTTGGCAGCCCGAGACAGGTGCTGTCCAGGAGGGAGGACCGTGCTCATCGATCCAGCAGAGCAACCAGTGACTGCGGAGGAGTCTGGGTTAGGAGGAAGCCGATGCATTTGCATGCCTGTGGTCAACCTAAGCGACTGCTCAGCAGTGGAAGAGGCAAAAAGTTGATTTTTCATTTTGAAAACTGCCAAAAATAGTTATCAGATGGCTTTAACCCCCTAAATCAAGTGGTACGGCATGCTGGAATTCCCCTTTGGGCTAGTCACCAAGTGACTAAAAACACTCATTTGCCTAGCTGTCCTCACCAGTGCCACCAGCTAGCGGAGCGTATCTGGCTGTCGCCTACTGAAATCAGAACTACGCTATGACGTAGCCTTGCCTGTGCAGGCACCTGGGCTCCACTCAAAACACCAGACTCCCAAACCCGGTTCAGAGCAAACCTGTCCCGGTGCGCAAGAACCCAAGGGCTCCAAGCAGCAGACCTCTGCCTGCAAGTCCTGGGCCCGAGGCAACTCCGGGAGCCACAAAAATCCAGGGCCAACATGTCTGCACAGGGTAAAGGCAGTTCTGAAAAATTCCAGAGCTGGTGGAAGAAGGGTGCCTCAAGTGCCAGACCAGTTCGCGTCCTTCCAGACAGCACAGCCAAGCCAAAAGCTGATGGACAGCCTGGGCACAAGGCAGACTGTTACGAATGAGGGCAAATTGAAACTACTTGACATGGCGGTCAGCGAGAAAAGATTTTCTAATGCCTCCTCCACCTGGCAGCCACAAGACGGTCTGACCCCTCCAAGCCCGGTCCCAGAAGTACGTACCTGACATGCTTCCAGGCGGGAGCATAGGCCTGTCTGGCAGCAGCTCATCATCAGAGGTGGCGATGGTTTTGATGGCATTGTGGTAAAGCGGTGTGGAGCTGGGCATGGCATACTTGGACATCTGGGACATCATCAGCGAGAGGGGGTTCTGGGAGGGGGATGGATCTGGAGAGGAAGTAAAAGGCATGTTGGGATTCATGGTGCTAGAGGTGTTACTGGCTGGCGCGGAAGAGCTGCTCCGAGGCCCAGAAGGGAGAGAACCTGCAAGCAAGAGAAAGACCAGCTGAGTATTGCCTGTGCACCGTGGCTTGCTCCCATCAGACAGCAACCCCGTTCCCTCCTACCGAGGTCGCTGCGACCAGAGGAGGCTGCAAAAACCCAGAGGTGCCACGGCCCAGCACCCTCTGCACTCTGAGGAGGCTCATGCGGAGACTTTGCTCCAGAACGGTGATGGACTTCCACTTCAAACTGCCCCCAACTGCCCAGCACAGACATATCTTTTGCTGCCTGTATCACAGACCACGAGCCGGGGTTGAAGTAAAAGCTGCTGTGTTTGCCCTCCCGTCTACCTGAAAAGGCCCTGTTTGGACTCCTGGGAAGAAAGACTTGCTCCACGTAAGGGCATGCACAGGCACAAGTATCTCCCCACTCCTGTGACAGCATGCGGGCTAGAGGGAAACACTGTTCACACACTCAACCAAAACCGAGCACGCACGCACACTCTTGCACGAGATACCCAGCATACCCTGATCCAGTCCTCCCATGGAAGTAGACGAGTTCATGCTGAGAGTCTGCTTGCTCTGGTTGACTCCTGGGCTGGGCATGGTGGCTTTGGGAGAGGGCACCCAACCGGGGGAAGAAACAGCCATAGAAGGGGACTTCAGGCGGCTTGGTGAGCCAGTTGGAGACCGGACGTTAAGCGAGGAGCTCATCACCTGGGGGGACTTGAGGGGTCCAGACTGGTTTGAAGGTGGCATGCTGACCATCTGCGAGGGAGTCTGTGGGGACTTGAGGTTGGCAGAGGGGGAGGTGACTAGTGGCGAGTGCACCTGGCTGAGGGTGGGAGACTTGAGGTGACCCATGCTGGGGGAGTTCATCTGGCTGATGTTGATGGTGAGGTCAGAGGGCCGGCGGCCCAGCCCCCGGGAAGGTGCTGGGTGCATGTTGGCCAGGTTGCCCCCTTGTGTGGGAGTGGGATTGGAGGCCGGAGGCAGAGGGATGTGGCTGAGCCTGGTGGTGCCACTGATGCTCCCGACAGGCATGGTGCCCTGCTCTGGGCTGAACATGTCTGAGCCGCTGCCCATCTCCTGGGGCATGTTGGGGTAGGGTCCTTGCCCGCTCGAGAAGCCTTGCTGTCCTTGGTTGGGGAACTGGGAGGGAATCATCATTTTCTGGGGTCCCCCCAGCATTGCACTGCCATTGCCATTCTGAGCTCTCGCCCTGGCCAGCTCCTCAGGGCTCATGCCCTGGTGGGCCATCATGTCAGGGCCCCTCATCTTCTGCGACATCATCATCTGCTGCTGCGGGGTCATCTGGACATTGAGGTTCATGTTCATGTTCATGTTGACATTCATGTTCATGTTGAGGTTGCCGGGGCCCATAGGTGCATCCATGTCCCGAAGGCCCGACTGACTCATAGGGGGGCTCAGCATCGCCCGAGTGCCTGCAAAATCCATTCCCATTGGGGTGCTGCTCAGGCTGTCCCCTGTTATCTGCCCAGCAAACATGGATGGATCCATCTGCCTGTGAGCCTGTATCATCCTCTCCATTTCCATGCCCTGGCTCATGGAGTTGCCGGACATCCCCATGGGCCTCTGCATTGCCACTGGGCGTTTCTCCATCAGCTGATGCCGCAGGATCTCCTCCCTGGCACGCGGATTCATGAACCTTTCGGGGTCCCCTTGCCCCGATGGGTAGGGCAGGGTGCCTTGCGGAAAGTTCCCGGGGCCTCCCATAGGAGGCATATCATCGCTCCATCCCATGCCAGGCCTGACTGGCCTCTGCATGGCATTCATGGGCCCAAGAGCATCCAAGGGCATGTTCTGCATCCCTCCGAAGCCGGAGACTCTCTGCATTTGATTCCCAGGGAACCGTGGCCCTGGGAAGGGTGGCCCCCCCCGCAGCTGCATAGGGTCCTGCACATCTATGGGTCCCCGCAGCTGGCTGCCCATCCCTGGCGGCCACTGCTCTCCAGGCTTGCTGTGGTAGGGTGGCGGGGGCCCACGCATCATCATGCTCCCCATTGACTGCGGGATCATGATCTCCTGCATGGGCCGGCCGTGGATACTGATCTGCTCCTCTTTCCGTCGCTTTTCCTCGTAGTACTCTTCCTGCAGCTTCCTCCAGGCCACTTGCTCTGGCGTCAGGCTGTCCTGGTTCAGCCGCTGCATCATCATGTTCATCTGCTGCCCCATGTCAGCGCCTGGGTGGTGGGGCACCTCGTGTTCCAGACTGGGCCCACCAAGGCTCTGGGTCTGGGAGATCATGGACTGCAGAGGCTCTTCATACTTCTTCAT
>VYXH01009677.1:16232-42157 GCA_013397275.1 Burhinus bistriatus | reverse complement strand
GCTGGGGGGGGGTGCGGGGGGCTGGGCAGGGGCAGCCGGCGGCTGAGGGGCAGTCCCACCCTCACCCGCGTTTTGGCTGGACTTCATGAAGGGCTCGGCCTCCCCGCTGCGCAGCAGCAGCCGCTCAATGTCCCGCAGGGTCTGCAGAGAGCGCTCTCGGTGCTCCAGCTGCTCCTTCGAGAGCCCTTCCGAGTTCATGGGGTTCCTGGGGCCCAGGCCTGCCTGCCCGTTCCCTGGCATCCCTGGACCTGGGCCCTCCCCGAGGAGGCCAGAGCTGGACGTGGCGGAGGAGTCCACTTGCCCAGGCTGCATGGTGTTGGCAGAGGCGGTGGGCGTATTTGGGTGGTTACTCCCAGGCTGGTTGCTGCCACTGTTGTTACCCAAAGAGTTGGGAGTCAGATCTCTCCGGACATCTTCGCTTGTCCCTTCCTGGGGCAGGCTGCTGGGCGCCGGCAAAGGTGCTTGACTGATGGTCTGAGGTGGAGGCGGAGGCTGCGGCGGGGGAGGCTGCGGCTGTGGCTGACTCGCCTGAGGTGCTGGTGGCTGGGACTGTGGAGTGTTGGCAGCAGGAGGGTTAATCGGAAGTGGCTCAGCAATCCCCAGCACTTTAGGAGCCGGTGCCTGGCACAGAAAAAGGAAATAAACATGAGCAGGAAAAACCCTGGGAAGGTATTCTTCCCTGCACCCCACAGGAGACCTCTCTGTCCCAAAAACATGCCCCGTGGCAGTTCACCTTCATTCCTTGCAGGGAAGAAGCAGGCCCTGTTGCATGCCCTGGAAAGGCACAATCATGTATTCTACCCACATGGCTGCGAGATCCCATCCCAACCTTTTTCCAACTGACAGCAGCCAGGACTCACTCCGAAGAGGTTCCACAGCAAAGCAGCTCTCCACCCCACTGAAAGGGCATTCTGATAGCCCCTTCCTCTACAGCTGAGCCGAGAGCCTGGGGAGGACAGCCATCTCAGAAGGGAACGGTCAGTCAGCAGCACGTGCCGACAGGAGCACTTGGTTCATTGTTGGTATACCTGGTCTAGCTTTGCCCGAGGGACGTTCTGCTGATGGTAGACCAGAATGGAGTCAGCTCGGCCCTGCAGGACAGCTTCTGCAGCTCTGGGGAGAGAGCACAAACTGCTTGAGAACAGGCATTGTGCCCCAACCCACACACCCCAGGCCCCAGGTGCCACCTCCGCTCTGCAGTCCTGCAGGAAGAGGGAAATCTCTGGAGGTCGCCGAGAAGGGGGGATATTCTCAGAGTCCTCCCACCTGTCCTGCGCAGGCCCTAGTGCGGTTCTCCAACTGATGTTCGCTTGCCCTGGAATTTCCCTCTTCCCACATCCTGTGACGGGCGCTCGGCTCTGCCTTGTGCCTGCTGCTGGCTGTTGCCGAGATGCTCTGGGATCTACCATGCCCAACCTGTCGTATAGCAGAGCTCTAAAACTAAACGGCCTTGCTAGGACTCCACAGCTGAGACAATGCAGGGCAGAAGGGAGGAATCGAGCAGAGGACACCAAAGTGTTACATGGCACTCCCCGTGACACCCAGCCCCTTGGATACTTCCAAACCAGAGCAGCAGTCCGTACTGCTTCGGGTGAATCTTTTCACTGGATGCTGGCTAGGTATAACTCAATGGCGCGTGTTGCAGAACTCAGTGCCAGGCATCACTGGGAGGAAGTGTGCATTTAAAACAAAGTTTGCCCACCAGCAGTAGCTGCCAGCTCCTGAACCTCAGGGGGGGACCCGCTCTGTGCAACCCAAGCGATGTCGGTCTGTGCAGCTCTCTTGCGCTCAAGGGCAGCAGGCAGGTGCGGCGGGCCAGCCCTGCGCCAGCAGAGGATGGATGGACAGGGTTTACTGCTTACGTGTTAGCAAGGTGCGTTGTAAAGACGTAAACGAACTGCGAGGGCTGCTTTCCTGTTCCGCCGCCTCCACCTCCCGCAGCGTCTGACCGTAAGCCAGGGGCAGCAGCATGAGGCACGCTGGAAGAACTGCTCTCGTTCAGGTTCGGCAGTGGGTTGGACCCTGGGCCAAGCTGCGAGGCCGTGGACATCGCAGGATCCGCTACATTACAGTCTGCGGGAGCAGAGGGGAGGAGCGGCTGAAGGCAGCGGAGCGGGAAGGGAGANGTGCCTCGGCACGGGGCCCGATGCTCTCCCTCCTCTCCCTGCCCCCGGGAACGGGGAAAGAGGGGATGCCGTCGGCCGGAGTGGCGACTATTAATCGTCAGCCGTTATTAAATAACATTCCCAATTAATATTAATAAGCACTGCAATTTACCAGAGGCACGCAGCGCCTTCCTCTTGCCTCGCTCCTCACACACCGTCCGAGGCAGGCTCGCCCGCTTGCCTCTCAGCAGACTGAACACCAGGCAGGGCCAGCAGCCCGGCCCTGGCACCGCAGCATTTAAAGCAAAGACATCCCACCGGACACCTGGCGTGGGGACACACGCACTGTCTGGACAGCCCCACCTTGACCTGCTCTAAGGAGGCAGACCTTGGAGCAGGCTGCGATGGCGATGCAGCACTATCCCTTCCCACGAGGGCCATGAACTGCGCCGAGAAACACAAGGGAACGTCCTGGAGAGGATGGCTATGGGGCCACTGGCAGGTGCAGAAGGCCACCCTCTACCTGGTTCCACACGCTTCCCTGCTCTCCATCAGCTGCGGGCCTCGGGCCCCACAGGACCTTGCCCTGTCCCATCAGATAGTCTCCCTGTTGCAATTTGAAAGTAAACTGAATTCTAGATGCCAAAAAAATCAAAGAGTTTGGATGCTTTAGGAAAACAGGAGAGACCTACAGTTTGTTGCCCCAAAGGGTGCACACCGTGGCCAGCTCAGCGCTGCCGGAACCACCGTTGAGACCCCAAGAGCCTCTTTAGCCTCCATTGCCTTTAAAGCACAGCTGCGGAGAGCCGGGTGGGACGGCCTGGCACAGACTTAGCCGCTGCAACAAGGGTAATGCATGTTGCGTGGTCTGACTGCCACTATGATCACGGTAGGCACGCTTAACCAGATTTAAGCCAGGCACACTTTCAAGATGGCCATTCTGCTGCTGGTGTGGCCGGACCCATGTACAGCAGGGACATCCAACCTCAACACCTTCCCCTCCAGCATCTTGGCAGCATCTCCACAAAATAGGTCCCCCACCTCACTGCATGGCCACAAACACTCTCGCAGCACAATGACCGCCAGCTGCAATGGCCCACCATGCCATGCACCCAGCTAAGTCGGCATGCACGGGCAAAGCTAGAGGTGCCAGCACCATCTGGCCTGCCGAGCTGCAGGAGGGACCCGGCTTTGTTCAAGCTTCTGAGCTGGTAAGGAGGTAAGACGCTCACTGTGTGCACTGCTGATGGGCTTGTCGTCTTCCTCGCTGTCCGGCCCAGAGCACCATTCGTCCCCACTGTATGGCTGCTTCCTTTCCAGCACGCACCGCCGCTTGCTACGGGGAGCCACCTCACCTGCAAAGGGACAGAGCCATCAGAAGAGCTGCAGAGACCTGGCAGGGGCTGGGAAGGCTGGGGCCCTGCCCAGCTGCAAGCTGCACGCTGGCACGGCCAACCCAGCCAGGATGCACTGGGCGAGAAGCCTTGCGCCGATGTCTGCCCAGCCCTGGTAAAGGTCCTGAAGCATCTGCTCGGTCTGGGCTCCTTGTCTTTGCAGCCAGACCTGGTGAGACTCCCCTGTGAGAGCTAGCAATGCAGAATGAGATGTACTTCTCACTGTCTGAAAGGAGCCTGCAAACACAGGATGTGTCCAACTGCAGTTCCAAACCGGACAGCTTTGGGTATTAAGCTGAAATTTAAGGGGTCTGTGATTTAGCAATTAAAACCCGCAAATAACACGGGAGGGGACGTTCACATTCTTTGCAGGAACAAGAGACAGACTCTGCCCTTCAGAGACGTCAACCAGGCAGGGGCCTTTACGCCCTCTGTAAACTTGGATGTTCCCTCCATTTCTCAGATGGGGTTAATGCAGCTCGGAGAAGATGTGGCTTGTCCAAAGGCACCCAGGAACTCAGGGAAAGGAATCAGACACAGGATGGATAACTTCCGGTCCTGTGCTTTCTCTCTAATATGACACTGTCTGGCCTGCCCTTTTTTATATCACCTCGTGGTTTCCAGGCCGTATCCACACGATCTCACAGTGCACTGCAGCAGGAACACAGGAGATTCGGGCAGTCCCAATCAAGCCATTTTAATAATTTTCCTGTGGACATCTGGGCTAAAGGCAAGTACTGGGATAAAGCTGCAAATGCTCATGACTGGTGGCGTACAGTAACCCCCAACGCAACAGGGAGACAGCTTTCCTGAGGGCAGAAGGTCTGTTCAGCTACGTTCTACCCATTCTTCCGAGGCACGGCTCTGGCCTAAGCCAGTCAAGCACCACAGCTTTGGCTGTGAAACCAAACGCTTAGGGGCATGAGCCAGAACAGCGACTCTGCATTTGGGGACTGCAACTTCAGGTGGCCGGGTGTGAGTCTTGACTGGAAGCAAGGGCACCATTGACTGGGATTTCTCCTCCAGGAACACCCTGCAAGATGCTCGAGCACCCCGTGCAGCCATTGAGCACAGAGCTGGGTGGAACGCAAGAGGCTACAGGGAAGGCTGGTGAGGACAGGGAAGCCAGAGGGTCTGGAAGCACTGACTCAGCCCTTTTCCAGAAGCCACGTGCTGTAACACAAGAGTCATCCATCGTTGACGAAACCACAGAACTGTTCAGACAGCGACCCTCGCAGCACCTCCTCGCTAACCATGACCGAGTCGTCAGGCAGCTGCAAGAACACCACAAAGGCAGCTCTTTGCCAATAGCAGGGAGACAGAAAACAACTCCACTCGGTCCCAAGTTGAAAGTCTGCACGCTGCAAAGCAGAGGTGTTCAGTGCAGTTTCAGCGAACCGCGTTCTTGCTTAGCTGGCCTCAGCAGCCCACGAAAACCAAAGTCCCAGATTCTCAGTGTAACAGTTCAGGGAATGAAATGTAAAGACAATGCTCAGCCACTCTGGTCCCAAAACTGCAGATGTGACAAGCAGTGATGCAAAGACGCGCAGGCAGCCAGGACAAGCCCAGACAGAACCCACAGCACGGAAACCCAAGATGCTCACAGCTGCTCCCATCCCAGGTCCTGCCAGGATGCTTGGAGCAACTGCAAGGAGGACGTGCTGAGGCAAGGTTTAGAAGAGCATTACCTTTTGATTCTGCGTCCTGTGAAGGGGTGCTGGCTTCTCGCTGTTCTCCGGAGTCCACCGAGATGCTTCGTTCCCGTTTCACCTTGCCCTTCAAGGAGCTGAAGTTTGGGACAGTGTTCTGGCTGTTTTTCAGTCCAGAGTTGCCAGGGGAGATCTGAGTGGCCTTGCTGCCATGGCTGCCCGCCCCCACACCCTTAGAGCCCAGGTTGCAGGTGGGTGCTTGGCTCACGTTGTGGTGCTGGGCTGGGGCACCGCTGCTGCTGCCTGCCTTGCCATGGCTGGGCAGTTTGTTGTCAGGGTGCATTGGTTTGGCTAAAGCTTCCCACAGCACCAGTGGAGGGAGCTCCCAGGCCCTTCGGTCAGAAACCTGCAAGAGAAGAGGGCAGTGAGTGAGCCAGGTGCCCCTCGTCTGTGCACGGGTGCCGGGGGCACTGCCCAGGGCCAGGGCACGGGCCTGGGTCGCGGGGCCAGATGAAGCCTGCGGCAAGGCACAACCCAGAGCTGCTCCTGCTGGGAATTAGCCCTGGCCCCTTCGAGCAAATGATCCTGCTCCTCAGTGAGCTGCGTGTGGACAAGCGGTGAACTCCCATCCAGGCACAGCAGGCTTGCCAGCACTCCAAGGCACAGGTACTGGACACGAGTGCCCTCATTTCTGAGGCTGTGAGGAGAACATGGTGCTCTGTGCCAGTTTGGCCTTTGGTGAGTGAGAAGGATCCTTAGAGGTATTTTGCAGATGTTCCCAGAGCTCAGACAAGTTTGTGACCCTGAACAGAAATCTGGTGCCCTACTGGTTTCAAGGACCCCTCCTCCTGTGGCTAAGTTTCCTCTGCTCTGCAAAACACCCAGGAGACAATGGAGCAGACAGAAAACAGTCTTGATGCAAGCCTATAAAGAAAAAGCTGACATGAGGCAGGGGAGGACTAAGAAGGTTGAGGCAGCTGAGGAGAAGGAAGAGGCAGTGGGTTACAAGGCAAGGGCAGAGCCGGGAAGCGCAGGCACTCATCAGCTAAGCGGTACCGTATCCCTGTCTCCCCCAGGGGCCTGAGGGACCATTCCAGCTGCTGAGGGACCACCCCAGCTCCTGCTCCAAGGCCCTGGGTGAGAGGGAGCGTCCACTTCAGTGGCAGCTCCCAGCCCAGCAGGATGATGCAACATGCCATGGCTCTGCTGGGATAGCAGGGTGAGGCTCTCCTGCTCCGGATCCAGCCCAGCCTTCTGAATAGCCCCGCAGGCTTAGGCAGAGCCTTTCAAGCAAGAGGTGGTCAGGGCAGAGCACGCAGGCTTCTGGGCTGGAGGACATGCATGCAGCTGAGCAATGCTGCAGCAGCCCCCCTTGCAGGATCTATTTGCCTTGGCAGAATCTCTTAGGCTCGTGCTGGGACTCTTCCCCTCAGAGCTCTGCACGGGCATTAGACGTGACTGGGATGCGGCTCTGCAGTACCTGAGCGCGTGGCGGGTTCTGGAAGGCTGCTGCCATCCCTGTTCAACAGACATCCCTGGTAACTGCAGGGTACATCCCTCCTGGCCTATGAGTACCACCCTACTTGCAGCAAGTAGCCTTCTTCAACGTGGCGCAGGCGGTGTGGGACATCAGCCAGACTCACCTCAGGGGCTACCGGAGCGGGCAGAGGATGTCCCTCACCTTCGGACATGGCTCTTACACACCGACTTTTCCTGGCCTGAACCGCGTTCACTGCTAAGCCCTCAGAGACAGTCCCAGCGCAGAAAGATGCACATCCCCTGAGCACTACTCCTAGCTTTCTTCATCTAGAGCACGTAACTCTTCCTGCATGAGGGCCCCACGTTCCTCTGCTACAGCCTCCTCACTACCCCAGCCAGTGACCCCAAAGCTGCAGAGACCCCCCCTGCCTGTCACAGTCTTCTCTACTTCTCAGGGGGCAGGGGGGAAGAAGAGTAAACCACGCGTTCGTGGAAGTTGAGGTGCTACTCTCTGTTTGCTTACGTCTGCTACATGCTTTGCATGACACCCCCACGACGCACTCAAGAACCTTTCCTGCACACAGGCAGAGAAATTTCCCAGCACATGGGGGTTACAGGGCCTGTGGTCTGCTCCTCCCGTCTGGACGGAGCAGGCCAGATGCTGCGCACAGATTTCTTCTGCCACCCAGCGACAGGAAGCACCGGCTCTCCAGACCAAACCCCGCATCTCTAAATAGCACCGCAAGAGCTCAGCAGCACTACGCACGCTGCTCCCGGCTTGCCGAAGGCGGGCCTGAAGACATACCACCAGCAAAAGCCAACTGCTCGCTCCGCTGGGGCAAAACACTGCACCCAGAGCGGCATGTAAGTGAAGAGCAAAGCACCCTCAGCAGACCCCGTAATGCCTGAAAGACGGCGATGGCCACAAGGCGCAGGCTGCAGCTTGCCATCACCGCCAGCCAGCTCCTTGCCTGCACAAGGGAATTCTTGGCACCTGCCTCCCCGCGAGGCAAGGCTGAGCCGGTGGCTGGCTGGGACGCCACAGCACCCGACCCAGAGCAGCCTGCACAAGCAGCGCTATCGCACAGCCCACCCAGGCATTCCCCTAGCTAGCTAGTGAGATCGTTCCTGCACAGCTTGGCCTATCACTGCTTCCTAACTAGCGAGTCGTTAGTCGCTCCCTCCTCCTCCGCCTCCTCCCCATGCACCTCGGTGAGGGCTCTGCTCTAGCCTGGAGGAAGATGGTGAGCCACAGCGCTGATTAATTTTCACAGCACATAAGGGAGTTGCTAGCCCTTTAAGTGTCAGCCAGTCTCGCTCGCTCGCTCTTGTTCTCCAGGGACCTATTAATAGCAGCTGGAAAGATCACATCACTCTCTGGATATTTATACCCCTCATTCCACACCAGGAGAGATTTATGTCAGAGCTGCCGTCCCAGTGCCTGCCCAATTGCTCTGTCAAACCGCTCGCAGGGGGAGGGGAGCAGAGCGGGGAAGGAGACATGGAGAGGGCAAGCGGGGAGGAGGAGAAGGTCCATATGGCACAAGCTGCAGCATTAAGCACGCAGGCTGCCTGCAGCCGCTGGCTGGCCAGCCGCAGGGAGCCTTCAGCCCCGCTTGGAAGAGGCTGCTGCCAGACAGCATTCCAGAAAGCAAGCCCTGCAGCAGCTCCCGCTGCCGGTGGCCCTGAGCCCCCGCCTGCTGCGCCGCAATCTTTGCAACACATTGCACTGCAGTCCCGAGGGTCACAAACCGACTGACACCAGGGTGCAGCTAGCCCAGCCAAGGAGGTGCTACCACCGCCGTCCATATGGGCGGTAGGCTGCGAGACACAGGTCTGCCTGGGGCACGTATGCACGGAGACGGTATCGCGTGCCAAATAGATCCCAAAGCGCCTCACCAAAAATGTGAGCACTCAGCAGCATTGCCGCACAACCCTAGCGCAGCATAGCATGGGCATGCAAGTACCCTGGGGAGGGAAGAAGAAAACCGAGGCCCTGCTAAGACTATGCCTGCAGAGTCCAGAGACTAACACTTGAGATGCACCCCCTACCCCTCCAGTTCTCAGGGCAGATTGCAGGGAACACAGGCATGGATGCTGAAGGACCTGGCAGCTGCCACAGCAAAACCTTCAGACACTGCCTGCAGCGTGGATGAGCCTCACTGGCTGTGAGGTCCCTCCAGAATGTAATGTTTTTGGAGCATCTACCTTCTTCCTTCATTTTGGGAGCAGGCTGGTGCTCCAGGAAGGACATCCAATGCCTTGCCTCAGCCAGTCGCAGGATGGAAAGCCACCCTGGGTTGACTGGAGGCCCTGGCTCAACCTTGGGAGCTCTCCTCTTCCGGCCTGAGTCTGACCACGCTCTCCTTGCAAATCCTAATGGGAGCAAGGCCAGAAGCAGCTGCCTGAGGATTCTGCTCTGCTTTCGGGAGCAGCAACAGTTGGATCCTCTTGTAGATGGATAGCGGGGATCCACCCCGACCTCCCATCTCTCTGGTTGCAGTATGCCGATAGGCATCTCAATTGCTCCTTGCACACGCCCCTAGATTCAGACTGGATTCCAGCAGGCATGCCGCACATCTGGGCCACAGAGGAGAATTAATTAGAAAGTAGATACACTGACACGGGGAGACAAACGATCCAAAACATCTTGAAAAGAACATGACAAAAAGGAGATTGCATAGAAATCTGTCTCCCTCTGCAATTTAGCAACACACCCACTCCAGCCCAGTAGTTTTAAAGACAATGGCAAACTTAATTCCCAGTGGTTAAAGCAAGGAGCTGAGACTCCTGGCTTCTACCGCCGGCTACCACCGATTCCACGAGCGACCCTGAGCAAGACGTACTGTTTCTGGGTGCCTCGATTCCCCTGCCGTTAAAGAGAGGGACAACCCAGCCTACCTCAGGTGGGGAGGGAGGCTTACCAGGCACAAGAAATACCTCTGCTGAACAAAGCACCACATCTAAATGCAGAGGGAGAGTATTTGTGCCTGGTACATCGGAAAAGCCACAGCTTTAAATCAGAGACTGGGACCTCAGCAGACAAGAAACCTCAAAACAAAACAACAAAACCTGCTTTCAGTAAGTCTCCTCCAGTCCGGTCTGAACAGCAGCAGAGGGGGAGGAGGAAGCTCTGGGCGAGCAGAGACTGGGCTGACATATTCCCAGTCCCGGAATTGCTAGCTGATAGTTCACGAAACCTGAAACCCCACTGTGTTCCTGGAGGGCTTTCTGGTGAATCATGCTCCCGCTCGGGCGCTCGCTCCCAAGGACGATAACACAGATTCCCAATGCTGCCGCAAGAATGCGGAGCCCGCGCCCACCTCCCGACAGGGCAGGGTGGCCTCCCGGCCACCAGCCTGCCCACCCCGCAGCCTCCACCCCTGGGTGCTGGCTGGCATTGCTGCCCTCTGTCCTGATCGGGAGAAAGGGCGAGAGGGGAAGCCGGGAAACCAGAGTCACCGCAATTCCAAAAGGAAGGCGCTTCGCCACAGGAGAGCTCTTGCGAAACCCAGACCACTCCTGACTTGCGCATAGACAGCAAAGACCAGAACCCAGGCCTCTGGAGCTGTGCTGGCATGCCCTGCAGCTCGTGAACACCCAACCTACCAGACTAGACGGGTCGTGACAGAGTGACGCAATGAGCAGAAAGTCACCGAGCCCCTCTGCGCCAGCCAGTCCGGAAAGGAACAAGACCAGGCTGCCATTGCAAACACCCTCTAAGCGTATCGCCTATGCTGATAACCACCCACCTGCTCACTACAAGCAGCAATCCTGGGACAAGCCCGATCCAAAACGTCCCATGGACACCACCACGAACTCAAGTGGAACACCTTGGCTTTGGAAACGAGAGGTCCTAAGCAAGCTCACGGGCTTCTTGAAGAAAGGCGTTAGGCAGAGAACAGCAAAAGATGAGACCCGAAAGACCCACCGCCCCCTCCTGAAATACCTCTCACCCCAAGTCTGGATGAGATCGCGGGCGCACTGCCGAACACCACTCCTAGATTACCAGTCCTCCCAGGGTTAACAGCAGAAGGGGCTGGAGCACGTCCAAAGAAATACCATGCTATTTCATTACCGTCAGAGTGTTTCACTAAGGCAAAGACTACAACAAACTGTCCAGAAGCAAGATTTCTGAAGTCCGAGACTCTTGGCTCATTTCTGATTTGAGAAAAAGACCAGAATCAGAAACTTGACCTTTTCCGTGCAAAAATGGTTGTTCCAAAACAATCCTTTTTGCAAGACCATCCAATGGGTTTTGAGTCTGTTCCAGTAAGAAACAAAACCCTCAAAAACAGTAGCGAAACAGCATTGCTGTCACCCAGCCAGCTCCAGCCAAGAGTCAGCAATGGGCTTGGAGGAGCCCTGGAACCCACCCGAGCCCAACAAGCACCGCTCCGAGCCAGCACGCTATTTAGCGACCAACGATTGCTGGAGCGTCTCCCTAACCCCTGTACGGGAGCACTCGCCTGAGTATGTTTATCACCAGGAACGACAGCTTTAACCCAGGCTGCTGCTGCTAAGGGTGGTCTCATTTAAGCCTTGCTTTGGCCAGCCAGACTCAGAGACCTTGGGAGGCAGGCAGTTCCACAGGGCAATGCTCCTGCTGACAAGAGTCATCCATTTTGAACAGTCATGAAATTATCTTGCTCTTACACCATCAGACGGATAGCCCGGAGAAGCCCGTTTTCTCTTCTATTCATTTCTTGAATCCTTCTCACGCCCTTTTAAATGGCAGAAAAGGTGGTACCCTCACAAGCTGCATGGCAGGGTTCCAAAAGACCTGCACAGAGAACTAGTGCTCTGTTGAGTCCTACCAGTTCTCAGCGACATTTTGGCAGGCCCTGCTGATCTCCTGCCGTTTGGAGCTGCCTTGGGAACAATGCATTTCAGCGGGGCTGCTTGGCCATGAGTCTCAAAGGTCTTTAGGAGGACCAAACCTCAGATTCACGTTCCCTTCCACCTAGGAACAGACATCCCCACGCAACCCAGGTGGAAACTGAGGCTCAGAGAGAGGGAGGTGAAGTGGGAATGCTGTTTGCTTCCTGCCCCGTATCCTATCACCTTTCTCCTGCCGCAGCTTCAATCCATCGGTGTTAGAAGAGCTACTCTTAGCACTTCCTTGCCCCCAGCTCAACAGTTTCTCCCACTCTTCTGCTGTCTACTGCACCCCGAGGCAGATCCTGGATTCCTGTCCTGAGCTCAGGGAGTCTCCAGGTCTATCACCGAATCTGCAGATCCTTCCAGCTTCCGAGTCCAACTGGCACATTACCTACAGAAACCCTGCATGTGCCAGACATTACTCGACAGTCACACGCAGCTCTACAGGGATGATAATGAGGAATTACTTCGTACACTGGCTCATGCGACCTGCTGGGGACAGGTCAGCAAGAGACCTGCGGGCAGCTCCGGGTAGCACAGCCACCCACACGCTGCAGCTTGGCAGGCTGCGGTGGTGTAACAGCATCTAGCAGGGCAGGGAGCAAAGCCAGAAATCTCTTCCAAAGGTGGTGGTGCCGCTGCTGCTGCTGCTCAGGGAGCTTTGATTTCCTCTGAGGCAGGATCTCTTCCCGCAGTACGTGAAATCCGGCCAGAGTCAGGGGCTGCTGTGACAGCTGGACACCCCCAAACAGCCTTTGGTAAACACCTCGAGGATCTTAGCTTGCACATGCCGGCGGTGTGGCTCAGGCAGGTAGCAAAACTGGGACACACGAAACACTTCTGCAGCAGGCACCTTGCATCTGACCCCCTCAACCGCTCGCCGCCGGCTGTCCCAACTCAGGGCAGGAGACCATCCCAGACCACAACAGCGTGGCTGTGATGGGGTGCACAACGACGAGCCCACCTATACATGAAGGGGATGGTTTCCCTGTGAAAACCATCATGGCAGGTAACACTGTAGGCTGCAACGCACAGCCGCAGCACAGACCTCCCTGTGCTGTTGCCACATGGGATTAAAAGACCTCCTCGGGCAATTCCCACTGTGTTGGTGCACTAGGCTTACTGGGACTGGGTGAGTAATGCTTAAAAGTCTGCCTGGTGACCTGCCCTCTGCCACACCAGCTCCTCTGAGCAGCAGGGCTCACAAGTGAGACCTTGACAACCCAACGTTCCCACAAATATCACAAGGGAGCCAACTCTTGCCTAGAGTCACACGTGCTCAGTAAACGCCTCATGCAGCTAAGCCTACGTGGAGGGCGTTTCAGCTGCCCCTAGAGTTCACCAACTGCTTTAGGATCCTTCGGCAGTAACTAAAGATGCCCATGAGATGCCAGCAGCATGCAGGACTGGAACCCAGCAATGCTGGAGCTTCATGACGAGCTCCTGAGCTCTAAGACAACAGTTTCTGCTCTTCTTTTTAGCAGAAAGTCTCTCTGCAGGGCTCTGTGATGGACTAGGTATTGTCAACAAGGACATCGCGCTTGGTCCCTTCCCTGTGCACTCTCTCCAAGCGAGACATAAGGGCTCCCAAGCGCCGCGGGGTCTGTTGCCCACAGCTGGTCCAGCTTCATGCCAGGTGTCCGGAAGCGCTGGGAGATTTTCTGGGGTGTCGTACCCCACGCCCCATCTCTGGACCTGAGGTGAAGACTGTGGGACAAAGCCACTAGGTGTCACCGTCACCCAGGACACCTGTAGCCCCGCCCCCCCCCCGGGCTGAGCACAGGCGAAGTCGCTGCACCTCCCAGCCGGCGCGGGGGCTTGGCGCCCAGACCAGGGGCTTCCTGTGCACCCCAGCCCTCACACTGGGGACTCTGCAGGGTGCGGAGGGGCGTGCTGGAGGGCAGAGCCATGCACCATATCCCTGCAGTGAGCGCTTACCCCACTTCCTCAGATAAAGGCAGCACCAAGATGCCTGTTGCATGCTGCGAATGAGGGCTAGACAACCCGATGCCCCCTCGCAGAAAATCTCCCCCAAAACAACAGCTCTCCCTTTGAGCCCAACCATGCAAGCTCAGGCCACGTTCTGGCTTGAGAAAGGGCACAATCTTTGCAGGACGCCCTTGTGGCAGGGACACCCCTCAACGCCGCCGTGTACCCGAGCTGCATGGCACGGTACGAGCAGCAGTGCAACAAGCAGGTTTGCCTTTGAGGAGGCTCCCAGCAGAGGAAATGAGACATTTGAAGCCCCGCAGCAGACAGCTTAGTCCGACAGCCCTACTTTGGCCCGACTGTACGGATTTTTCAGATCACTCGGTGTCCCAGGGTTCTCGGCCTGCTGTTGAAATAGAGTTGGGGAAGAGTCGTGCTCCCTTCCTGTGCCCAGTCCTGGCACTAAATGTGAAGTACAAAGGACACACCTCCACAAAAAGCAGAGGTGGGGGCAGCTGTGGGCCAGCAAACCGCCCGGACCCCAGCACTGCATCTGCACAGGTGAGCACAGGTACGTACGTAACCCAGCTCACCTGGGGAGGGGGAGCTGACAGAGAAACGCCAGGAAGAGGGGAAAGCAAGGCCGGCTGCCCCGGCACCTTGCCCTCTGCCAGAGGAGACACAGCGTTGCCATGCGCTCCTCCAGGGTTATAAATACCAGCCCAGCACGCAGCAGAGCCTGGACTCTATATTTAAACCCCGGCTGAGGTCACTTCCTTTTCCCACCAGCTCCCTCCAGCCCCCACCTCGTTGCCTCTTGTATTTGCATGCCATCGTGACTAAGGCACATCGGGGTTTAAGGTCAGAGGCGAAGCGGCCGCGCATCTGCCTCGCAGGAAATTCCACCCTGGGAAACCCTTCACCTTCCCCAGCGCCGACCAGATCGGCACGGGCAGCTGGAGAACCCACTGGTGAGCAGAAGCGGCTGCCACGGGCGGCACTGGGACTCCAGCGCTGGGCTGGAGAAGGAGGGAGGGACCTGAAGGAGAGGGGAGCCTGTGCTCCCCCTGACCTGGATTTACCGTCAGAGCCTGGGCTTGCACCGATCCGGAGCAGGGTTTCCCCACTGCGCACCCTGAAAGGGCAGCTGCTCCACCTCCTCACCACGATTCACCTCCCAGAAGCCTCCTCCGCACCTCAAGCTGAAATTCCCCAGCGTCTCCCACTCAGGGGGTGCAAAGAGGCTCGGCCTTCCCCACACACCTAGCCCCAAGCCACGGGGGCTGCTCTGCCCCTTATACAAACCCCCCCGGCAGCTCACCAAGCTCCTCCAGAGACACTACAATCTAACCCTGGCCCAGGCCTCCAACCACACCAGGAGAAACACGCAGAAAGAACCAGGAACCGCCCCGTCTCACTAACTGCAGCCCTCTGGGGTGGGGGGGGCAGCGAGACCCCTGTCCTGGGGGCTGCCCCCAGAGAGCCCCCCTTCTCCACCAGGACAGAGAGGGCTCATTAACTTACAACGCGCAGAGTGGGAAAGGGCTTCTGACACTCCTCCGGCCCTCATGCCTGAGGCTTGCAGGAGCCTTTGGGAGTTGCAGCAGTCGGTCACTGCAGCCACAGCCCAGGTGCCCAGACTTGGCCGGATCAAGCTCTGCAGCAGTTTTCGTTTGCATTTGGTACAGTAACCGGAGCCATCAAGCGCTCCCAGCTCAGCCCTTGGCCCTCCGCACTCAACTCTAGTTACGCCATTATTTAAAAACCAGAACACATCAAAAAGAAAAGTCATTACGTCAACAAAGACCGAGGTACAAAGAAGGAGGGAAGAGCACAAAGGGCTACCTAGTGGGAGAAGTGGAGATCATGGATCTTAAGGAAGCAGGGTAACTGTTTAGGTTATGACATAAGCAAATTAGGTGCGGGCTTTGCAGTAGAACTAATTGGTGACACTCACACGGTACCTATTGGGTTTCAAAGTTCTTGGCCGCCTGGACGACCGAGCCGATTCACAAGTCTCTGAGCTAGCATAAGACACGCCGGGATCGACAGCTCTGAAGATCGACAGCCAGAAAGTTTCCCGTACAGAGTCTTGGCATGCCAGCCAAATGCCTCTTCCTCTCCCTCATCCCACAGATTCTGGAAAGGAAATCTGTGACAGAGCAGGGGTGCTGAGGCAGCCCTATAATCCCCGGAGTCAGCTGATGGGGAAACAAGCACGGCAGAAAGCCGCGGGGAAGCATCACAGCTACCAAAAGATGGGCAGCGCGGAGCCAGCCAGCAGAGAGGGCCATGGGTGTCCAGCTCCCCGGGCCAGCGACAGGGTACTTGTCCTCTGGGGCACACGGACATCACGCTCTGGCTCCATGCCTGCACCCCGGCAGCGTCAGCACACCAGCGAGGCATGCCTGCGCCTCGACAACAACAGGAACCAGAAGCCACAGCAGGGCCGCGAGCAGCTCGTTGGCCCGCGATCACGTTACAGGACAGGAAGGAAGCAGAGGCTTTGATCAAGGCTGGAATCGCTTTGAACAGCTTCCACGCCGATACCTCAGCCACTGGAATTAGCACCCCGACACCCCAAACGTCCCGTTACCTAAAGACATGTCCTGCTCTGGCATGCGCGCGCAGGGCCAGAGCAACGCAGTGCCTGGCAGCCACACCAGGGCTGGAGGAGGGCTGCTCCCAAAGCAAGGGCAGGGCAGCGAGCAGCCTGGAAGAAGGCAGAGAGCCTCCCCGTGCCTCATCAGAGGAAATCAAGGCTCAGCAGGGCCCTGCCTCTCCGTGTACGTCTTCACCGCAGGCATGTGCTGCTGAAACACCAGCAAACGGTGGGTTTGGAGGCTGCGGCTCCCCTGCAGCTCTGCGTACCCAAGGGTGGCAGGAGCTCCTCCACCCGCTGCTGGCAGGCAGAGGGTTAACGATGCCCAGGGAGCTGCAGGCAGCCTCCTCCTTGCCCTCTCAGGAACAATGGGGCCATTGTGGGAGGCCAGGCAAGTGTGGGCAGGTCCCTGGGCCTGGCAGTTACCCACTGGGTGGGTCATTACTGCCACGCACTCTCCTCCTTCGCTCAGGTAGGGGAAGGGTGGCTGCCACCGGCCCTGGAAGAAAACAGGGCCAGCCCAGCCGCAGAAACAGCATGCCAGCGTGCCCGGTGGCCCTGCCGAGCAACCTGGCTCCTACCAATTTGTCTGGGTACAAAATGCAGTCAGACAGCCACAGGCGTAAAGCTGCCAGCTGACACCAGCATGCAGCAGACCGGACTGTGAGCCGGCTGCTAAGCACCGCCAACACCGCACCTGGGTCTCCGGGCAGGATCAGCTGCGTGCTCGGGATGTGCTACAAGGCGGGGCTGGAGCAGGAGGGCACAGGTTTTTCTCACCCCAAAGTCACGTTTCAACGGTGGGTGCAAGTGCTGACCTGGGATCGAGAGCTTCTGGGAAACCTGAGAACTCCTCAACTTGACACACACGTGAGCAGTGAGAACATGATGGTGTACAGGGGTATGACAGTGACAGCTTTCCAAGCCTCCCCAGTTTGAAACTGGGATGAATAAGCAAGGGAGCAAGCAGCTCCAACATACTCCCACTCTCCTGCAGATTTGCATCTCCCAGCCCCAGCACGTTCAGTGCTAAGAGAACGTGCAACACTCTGAATTCACCCCCCCCAAGAGACAGAGCTGATCCCCAACCCAGTGGCAGCACCGCTGGGAAGTCCTACACCCAGGCAAGGCCGGCACTCTGTCACACTCCCAGACTTTCCAGCAGAGCCTCGTGCCCCCTTGGGCACGGGACCAGGGTACGCAACAACAACCTCGGCTCATTGAAGTGTACGCTGAGCATCTGCACGAAAGCCTTGGCCAGGAACCTGACTCTGGATGAACAGCCCGACTTAGAGCCGCCGCACGCTGCCTCCAACAGCAGAAGCAGCTCCGGCTGGTCCACAGGAGCATAGCAGTGCAAAGAGAAGTGGAAAGCAGTCCCACACCACTCGGCACTGCCTCCCCAGGACCACTCATGCTGGGCACAAGGCTGCAGGTGGATGCTGCAGAGTGCAGCTCCAAACATCTGGATAAGTCCAAGTTGCGACAAAGGAAAGGCGCAGCTCAGGTGCATGCCGTGCGTGCTGCTGTGTACGGCCACTGCAGCTCAAACCCTGCTGGACCGACTGCCTATCCGTGGGGGAGATGTGTCCTTTTCCACTCGGCATGGCAGTTTCTTCCCCCATCTCACAACTAGACTCAATCTTCTCATTCTGAGGAGCACAAATACAAGCCAACACAATTCTCTGACCTGGCAGCACCAGCTCTGCCACCAGTCCCCACCTCCGTTTCTTTTTTATCCAGTCTCCCAGTGTCCGGCACTAGCTCAGGAATGCCACTGCTCCCTAATTTTCCCAGAGCCGGGCTGACAAGCAGCCTGAGCAGACTCACACAGCTCCCTAGGGCTGCACCCCGGGTCCTGCTTTCAGAGCCGGAGCCTTCTGCCCTGCAACTCCCAGATAACTATTCTGTCATTTCTTCACATTTCCCACCTGAGGGCATCGCTTTCTTCCTTGCCCCCAGATCGGTCTCTCCTGCTGCTGCTGCTAGTCAGCTCCGCCAAGCCCACTTAAAGACACGCTATACAAGTTAAATACAACACTGCTTTGGGTCCCAAATAGGAGCCTGGCTGCTCTCAAAGAAAGGGCTGCAAACAGATCTGTCAAGTTAAACGTGCTATGCTCCCCACCTTGCAGCCAGCTCTGTTCAACAAACCAGCGCAGCCTGCAGATGGATTTTGCTCTTCCCCAAATAGTCAAGCACGAGAGCCCAAGACCGAGGGCAGGCAAAAACAGCTGATGGATCTGACAGGGCAGGGTCTCATCTGTGTATCTTTACAAGACAGCATGCCTGAAAGAAAACACAACCTCTCCTTCCAACAAGGAGAAGGAAGAATCTGGGTAATGTCTGGCAACAAGAGAGAAGAAAAAAGAAAAAGAAAAAGAAAAAAAATCAGGGCAAGAGGGACAAAACAATCTTTGTCCTCATTTTGCTGGTCACACAAGCACAGAGCAGCCTCAGTACCTGCTGCCCCAGCTCAGACAGCAAGTAATAACCATGACCAGCCCAGTTTCGGCAAGGCTTATAGAAACCAGGCTCTATGGTCCAGGGAAAGCCGCGTCCCTGCGCTCGAGAAAGAGGTAGAGCATAGATGGGATTTCCTGACCACACTGATAATCGGCTCACAGAAACCAGATAGGAGAGCACACCCTCAGAGGTCACCGCTCGGGCTCCACAACGTTCACTTCTGACACTGTTCCTTTAAACGTGGCTCCAGAGACCACACAAGGGTTAAATCCGCCTATAAATATCTGCTCTCAGCAGGGCTGCTGCTCTGAACCCTCCAGCCATCTGTTCTAGCTTTCCCCCATCTAAGACTCTAACATCTGAAACACGCTCACAATTCTTAGGAGTGCTCCCAAAAATAGACCAGCGCTGTGGCTTAGCTCTGTCGCCTGCAAGCGCAGGAGCATGTATGCGTGTGCCTGTGGCGGCACAAGCCTGGAGCCGTGCGAATAGGAACACGTCTGCCTCTGTGATGGCGAGCAGGCCCGCACCAGCATGGGTCTATTTGCATCCATGTTGGCGTGGGTGTGCCTGCTTAACCGCAGATCCATGTGAATCCGCACGAGCGTGTTCACGCTGGTACAAACCTGCATCTGTACGCGTATGCGCGTTTATGCCGGCGCGTGGGCGTGAGAGAACGTGGAAGCCTCTCCACCAGTGGATGCGATGGCAGTCCTGCCGTGCCCTCTTCCCTGGCGGGACATGGCCAGGCACCTCTCCCGCTGCTTGGCCTCAGCGTGAACCAGGCTGTCCTGCAAGGTCCCGCTGTCCCTCAGCCCTGGCACTGCAATCCAGCCAGCCAGCCTACCCTACAGCGCAGCAGGGAAGGGAGGATGCTGGTTCTCTCGTTCAATGCTTGGCTCAGCAAATTCAGTAACCCCACCTCTGGGCACCAGAACCTCGCTGCAAAAGCAAGTAAAGCCTGATCTGCGTGAGGCTGGAGACACGCCACCCTGCTCGCATCCAGCTGGGGCTTGCAGGGTTTCCTCAAGCGCTCCATGGAGAGAGCTGGGGCAGGACTCCTGCTGCAGACATGACAGCTTTCTCCTGGAGCAGAGTGGGCTCCGAGTCTCTCATAGCTCTTTCCAAATATCAAAGACATTGGCAGGTCCACCCTTCCGACTGCCAAGGCCATTAGCCTCACTCCATGCGGGCAAATCCAGGAGACAATGATCATCTTCACACTCACAAGGCAAAATGGAAACGACCTGTCCGCTCCCAAATCTGGACATACTGTCCTGGAGCAGACCATCCTCCTGAGCATCCTTGGGGCACCGCGCTGTCCACCTGCTCTGTGCCACGCACAGCTCATACTCAAACACCCATTATTCAGTGGGGACCATTACAAAGCAGCTCAGCCCTGGCTGCTGGCCCTGCTGACACCACATCACAGGGCACTGTGCACGCAGAGCCACAGGGAGGGGACAACCAGTGTCCACCCTCCATGTAGCGAGGACAGCCCGAGGATCAGACAACAGCTAGATTCTCACCTCTATCTAGTTCCACGGGAGTGATCTTCTCTTCCAGACCAAGTAGAACTATCGACAAAGCCTCAAACACAAAAATGCCCGCCTGCGGGACGAGGCTGTCTGAGGGCATTCCATTTCTGCCAGTCTCTAAGGCCCACAGTGAGGTGTTGGGGACTGGCTGCCACAACGTGGCACATGCAGAGCTAAGCCTCCTCGACCAGTGCACACGCACAGAGCCCATGGGTGAGAAACACTGGGCGGGGGGGGTGGCTCTTCAAGACTGTACCTGCAGACATGGGCTGGTGGAAGGGACCGAGGCTGCCGTACCAGAGCGCTGCACTACTGAAGCGTCATTTGGCTTTTCCCGCAGTGCATTCCAAAGGGAATCGGACAGGTAGGAAGGTCAGAGGGCAGAAGGTACATACCACCATAGTTTTGCTCAGAGTTTGCCAAGCTGCCCAGTCTCTTTCATCCCTCTGATGTTCGAGATAGACGGCTAGCTCCAAGGACTATAAGCAGGACTTTCTGAGAAGCCTAAAATGCAGGGTAACACCTTCAACTCAGGTGACAATGTAAATGGAAAGAGCCTGAAATTCCAGCTCTTGACTTCAGGCTTTGGCAGGGAGATGTGCTGGGAAAGAGCCTCAGCAGACTGAGTCAACAGAGCTATACTCTATTTCTGACAGAGCAGAAAAAAACCCCATTGATCCAGGTATTGATTTGATGCAGGAGTTTGTGTTTGTTTGAAAGTTTGCCCACGGGTCAGGCCTTGTTACAAGCGTCTTTCTTGGTGATGAGGTTAGAAACAGACTGTGCCAAACTCCGGGCACCTGCCTGGGGAGCAGAATGTAAGAAGGTGTGGAAGTTAAGTAGTCCCTCGGGGACGCTTCCCTCCTCCAGTCTCCCAGCATTAAAACCATCTTTTCACCACAAACAGCTGTACGGCAGCACCGGCATTTTGAGAAGCACAGCATAGCTAGGGTGTAGATGGGGGGCTGAAGGCCAGGCAGTTTGTCAGAGGTTTCAGATCATGAGGTGGAAAGGATTTAAACAGCAGACCCACATCAGGATTATTTTCCCCCCACCCCTTTCTCTCAGAAAGAGCAATGGGATTTCAGGATCCCCACAGGTTTGCAATCCAACCAGGCAAGGGGCCCGAGAACCAGAAGACGACACTGACCAAGACAACATGGAACTGACAAGTCTTGCTTCCTTCTCTCTCGGGCAGAAGCCAACTGCATGAGGTTTAACAAGGCCAAGTGCCGGGTCTTGCACTTCGGTCACAACAACCCCAAGCAACGCTCCAGCCTTGGGGAGGAGTGGCTGGAAAGCTGCCTGTCAGAAAAAGATCTGGGGGTCCGGGTGGACAGCCGGCTAAACATGAGCCAGCAGTGCGCCCAGGTAGCCAAGAAGGCCAATGGCCTCTTGGCCTGTATCAAGAATAGTGTGGGCAGCAGGAGCAGGGAAGTGATGGTGCCCCTGTACTCAGTGCTGGTGAGGCCGCAGCTTGAGTCCTGTGTTCAGTTTTGGGCGCCCCAGTCTAGGAGGGACATTGAGGTGCTGGAGCATGTCCAGAGAAGGGCAACAAAGCTGGTGAGGGGTCTGGAGAACATGTCTTATGAGGAGCGGCTGAAAGAATTGGGATTGTTTAGACTGGAGAAGAGAAGGTTGATGGGAGACCTTATTGCTCTCTACATCTACCTGAAAGGAGATTGTAGTGAGATGGGAGCTGATCTCTTCTCCCAGGTAACTAGCGATAGGACAAGAGGAAACGGGTTCAAGTTGCGCCAGGGGAGGTTTAGGCTGGACATTAGGAAAAAAATTTTCCCGGAAAGAGTTATCAAGCATTGGAACAGGCTGCCTGGGGAGGTGGTCGAGTCACCATCCCTAGAGGCGTTTAAAAGTCGTGTAGATGTGGTGCTTAGAGACATGGTTTAGTGGCAGACCTGGTAGAGGAGGGTCAATGGTTGGACTGGATGATCTTAAAAGTCTTTTCCAACCTAAACGATTCTATGATTCTATGAAAAGCAGAAGCAGACAGGTGAGTACCAGGATCAAGCAGGTACCGACTAACAGAGGCAACCTCCAAAAGCACTGCACACAAATAGCTCCTGTACCAGTTCAGGCCCCCAGCGGGATCCACGTTTGGTGGAAAATAATGGTCTCCACTTCAGCACCTGGCCACGGGTGCCAGCAATCTGCAGGTCACTCCGAGTTACTACATTCCCTTCCAAGCCATTCCCGCTCTTCTTCTGTCCCAGACATTTGCTGAGTGACTGACCGCAAATAAGTTTAAGGAAAAAGCGTGGCTACATCAGGAGCAGTTATTCCATCAGAGACATGCAGGTATTGCTACAGTGCTCTCCTCTTCTCACGCCTCCTCAACCCTATGGGCACAAGCTCTTAAGAGATGGGGAAGGGAAGTGAGGACAGGCTGAGGACCAGGCACAAATGAATGCAGGAGACACATCCCCAGGAGCTACCTCCTGACCTCAAAGCTCCTTCCCTTAGTGCCCAGCAAATGTGCAGCATCCATTGCCCTCTACTCGTTTCCAGCTCCAGAAATCTCTGCCAACAAACACCAGATCCCAGCAGAACTTCTCACTTTTCCTCACCGCTTCTGTCCTGCTATCGCAGTTCCTGCATGAACCGCAGACGCATGCACGCTGCAGCGTTTTCATAGCCGCCTCCAGCTGTATGGTATAGGCAGGGCCACCAACTGTCGGAGAAGAGGTGGGGGCACAGCTACGCAGGGAGTGCAGGGAGACATCTTCTAGGGACTAAGGTAGCTATCGGTCCCCTCACGTCTGCCTTCCCCACGTGACATGTGGCGAAGAGGCTCAGCCTTACCAGGAGCTCGTGGTCAGCTTTCCCCACCACATTCTCAAGCCTCCTTGTGCACCTTTAAGTTCCCTTCGTTTCAACAGAGAGAAATATTCTGGAGGATTTATTTTGCCTTTTACGTTCCTTAGCCCATCACATCCTTGCCTGCTAAAATAAAAAGCAGTAAATCCATTTCTCCCCTTCCCTGCCTTTGCTGCTTTGGAAGCATGTCTCACAATTGAGTGGTGATATATGACGGAGGAAGCAGCAAACTAGTTCAGACCAGCGCGAGTATCCTCAGATACCCGCATGGTTCACAGCAGCCAACCGCCTGCCTGCGCTCATGCAGCCCTTTTGCTGAAGTACACAGAAGCCAGAGTCAGGCTGGAGCGTTTGCTGCGATTCATGCATTCGAAATAGCAAAAATCAACATACAAATTAAGAAAGTCTGTCACCGAAACCAACCAGCCAATTTGCATCTGAAAACTGCTCTCCCCCGGGGGAGCCTCCTTTGTTGGCTCAGTACATTTTACTCCCGTGGGGTGCCACACGCTCAGGTGCCCACTGACCCCCGGGGAGCTGGGACACACACAGCAAGGTCCCATGACCTGTCACGCAGGAGCCAAGCTGGCAGCGCTGGGATCGCACCTGCCTCACCCCCTACACCATCTCCCCTCCACCCTGGGAACGGGTCACAAGGCCGCCCGCAGAAGCTGGATGCAAAGGGAGTAAAGATGTTGATGGCCAAGCCGCAGGCCACGGGGCAGAAAACCACCCCCTGAGCAGGCACCCGGCTTCAGCCCAAGCCCAGTCACTTCTGGGTGCAGGGTACGTGCGGTGGGAGCACGGGCTGGGACAGTGACTGGTGGCTTCCCTGCAAGCCCAGGGGAAAGCTGAGCTCCCGGGCCAGGATGCTGCTGCCTCAGAATGACAGACCAAAGCGGAGGCCCAGGGACGCTGCCAGTGGCAAGCAGGGCTTCCCAAACCTTTCGTGTCCATGCCGGAGTCCCAGTGCTCCAGTGCACCCGTTTCACCCTAGCGCTCGGTGCAGCAGGCAGGGAGCGAGCCGTGCGATCCCCTCACTGCGAGGAGCGGTACTAGCGCTCACCAGTGACGACTTCCAGCGTAGTGGAAGCAGACAACTCCTGCACCACCCCACGGCAACAGCGCCCGCAGGAGATGCCCACGACCCTGTCCCCAGAGACAGGTGTCACACGCAGCCCGACAGCACGAGGTGCCTGACAGCCAGCTGGCTGCGTGTCGAGAGGCCAAACGCGCCTGCTCCCCGCCTCGATGACAGTGCCTGGCTGACCCTCGACAAGGTGTCGGGCCATTCACACAGGAGGGTCATTGGCTCCCATCTTCCCCGTGGAAGAGCCAACCCCAGGGTGCATTTCACCTGCCGTGCCTGTGCCACAGCAGCATTTGCAAACACTTGGGAACAAAGCTTCGCCTCTCACCTCCTCCTGCCCCCCGAAAGCCAGCCCATGGCCAGTACGGCTCCCGGGTGCCAGCGGCTGAGGGAGACGCGCTCCTCAGCTCCCGTCCTCCTGGGCCTGGCCTTGGGCAAGACAATTGACCTCTCCATGTCCCTCCACCTAATTGCCCATGGGAGAGCGGATGGTGCCATTGGAGGCCGGGGCGCAGCGGGCAGCTCCCCCTCCTCCCAGGTAGCATCACTGCAGGCAGAAGCAAGAAGGCAAAACCAGGCTGCCATCCTGCACCTTCTCCCCCTAGACCGATTCTGCAAATAAAAACCAGCTTCCACTTGTCCCAGCCCCGAGAGAGAAGGAGGCAGAAAGAGGTTTGTTGTCAATACATGAAACTGTCGCTAAGTGAAGGAGGAAAAAAATCCGGGGGGAAGAGGGGGGAACGAGGGAGGGGACAAAACCGCATTTTTACTTCTGGTGGCCAGCCAGCTGACTGACTCAGCCAGTTTGGTCGCCTGCCATACAGATTTAAAAACAAAACCAAGCTCTCGGAGAGGGGAGAGAAGGGGATTCAGATGAATGTGCTTTTCTGTTGTGTGTCGAGTAGATCCCAGACCAACCCAAGATGCGTTTTGGAAAATGGCTTCCCTGCCACATCGTGCCCAGGGGCTTGGCGCAGAGCAAGGTGCAGCACAGGTCTGCCACTGCCGTTCTGCTGGTGCCAGGCGCAGTGTGAGGCTCCTGCCGCAGCACCGCTCCTGGCAAAACACTGGGTCCAAAAAGAAGGGCCATGGAAGCCTGAGGCTCCAGGGCTGTCCCCAGAGCTGGTTCCCTCCAGCCACCTCCAGGGCTAGAGACAGCAGTCTGGGTCCCCAGGCAGGTGCCATCTACCCATTGGGCGGCACGGCCAAGGCCAGGGCAACCTGCTGCCTCCGAGATGTCCCACGTCTGCTGGGAAGAGAGCTGTGCAGTGGGCTGCCTGCTGCTGTGGCTGCTCTCCGGCCGTGGGCAGTGGGCAGCTCCCTACCTTCGCCTGCTCCCCGCCGGAGGAATGCGCACAGGAGGTGGGAGGAGCAGGGAAGAAGTTGTTTTGAAATACCAGCTCCCATTTTATTTATCTGGATCCCACAGTGCCCATGGCACAGAAGCCACTCATAACGAGCGCCTTCTGTTCCCAAAGCGCTGTACAAACACGAACACACACTCCCCACGCCCTTCGCAGCAACGCAACACTCTGGCATGCTCAGAGCGGCACCAGACACGCAGAGCTCACTGCCCCACGCCGGCTCGGCGCTTCCACACAACTGGATGGTCATGAAATCGTACGTGAACAAGCAGTACTTGGCACTTTGCAGCTGCAGCAGGCATTACAAACACGAGCTGGTGAAGCCGCGTGAGCCTCCCACGCAGTGATCTCCCATAGAAACTGGCCAGCCTCCCTGGAGATTAATCCCTTGCTCACTGCGGGGAGCGCAGGCAGAATAAGTTACCTAGGGAGCTGACAACAGGTAAGCGCAAACCCTGTGCCTCTTGTTCCCACTTCAAGACAGCAGAAGAGAGGCACGGAAAACTCAAGGCCTTGCCCAAAGCTGCCCCAGCCACCAGCAAAGCCGTGAAGAAAACCTTTGCCCTTTGGCTCCTGGTCACCAGCACGGAGGC
>VYXH01009677.1:209-16160 GCA_013397275.1 Burhinus bistriatus | reverse complement strand
CTCCTGGTCACCAGCACGGAGGCTAAGACAAGCAGGGCCCTGCCAGCCTCGCCAGGGCTCACAAGAGCGCTGCAGATGTGCAGCCACCCTGCGGGCAGGGGGAGCAGGTGCCGGGCTTCCCCGGGGATTGCTGCAGAGGGGCAGCCAGGGACCCTGCTGCTGCCAGCACTGGCTCAAGCAGGACGCAGGGGGACCGACATGAGGACAGCTGCCCAGCCGGACAGGACCCACCGCCGCAGAGTGAGGGGCACGTCGGGCTGGCGGCTGGAGCTCTCCCCAGCCTTCAGCCCGGGGGGAGCAGGCTGGCCTGGCCATCAGAGATGTTTCTGATTTGAGCAGAAGGAGCAAGACGCAGGGCTGGGGGCAGGGGAGGGGAGCGAGGGGTAGAGGTTTGCAGTGGAGCTAAAAGGGGAGATTTAGTAACTGTCGGAAAAAATGGCTGCTTTATTGCAGGCAGCTTGTAAACCCTGGAGCCTGAAGGTCTGGGAGTAATTTCTCCCTCCCACGTGCTGGGCTCAGTTTGTACTGAGGGTCAGAGGGCAGTGCTTTTCCAAAGCATTCTGGGAAAGACGCCAACTGGAGCAAGCTGCTAAACACTGCTCCTGCGGCAAAGCACAGCCCAGGCTGCCTGAGCTGGAGCGCACCGTTAACCCTTCGCAGGGCGATCCCTCCCCTCCCTCTCTCCTGGCTCCATCCCTCCAGCATGGGAAGAGGAAGGTGGGGAGGATGGATGCTGTGGACCCAGCAGGGATGGCCTCCCAGAGCCCAACACCAGTCCTTGCACCCCATACACCTGCCTCCACCACGCCACTGCCCTCCAAGCAGCCTGTGAGCACCAAGTCACAGAATCATAGACTCAATCACAGAACGGTTACAGTTGGAAGGGACCTTAAAGACCACCCAGTCCCACCCCCTGCCATGGGCAGGGACACCTCCCACCAGACCAAGGTGCTCCAAGCCCCGTCCAACCTGGCCTTGGACACCTCCAGGGATGGGGCAGCCACAGCTTCTCTGGGCAACCTGGGCCAGGGTCTCACCACCCTCACAGTCAAGAATTTTTCCCAATATCTCATCTAAATCTCCCCTCTTTCAGTGTAAAACCGTTCCCCCTCGTCCTATGGCTCCACTCCCTGATCCAGAGTCCCTCCCCAGCTTTCCTGGAGCCCCTTTAGGGACTGGAAGAGGCTCCAAGGTCTCCCCAGAGCCTTCTCTTCTGCAGGCTGAACAACCCCAACTCTCTCAGCCTGTCCTCACAGCAGAGGGGCTCCAGCCCTCGCATCGTCTTCATGGTCTCCTCTGGACTCGCTCCAACAGGTCCATGTCATCCTTATGGTAGGGGCCCCAGCGCTGGAGGCAGCACTGCAGGGGGGTCTCCCCAGAGCGGAGCAGAGGGGCAGAATCCCCTCCCTCGCCCTGCTGCCCACGCTGCTGGGGATGCAGCCCAGGATACAGGTGGCTTTTCTGGGCTGCAAGTCACAACCTGGGGCACTGACTGGGTCACTCGCAGGAGAGAACGTTCCTGTGGGCAGGGTCCTGCCAGGCTCCTACCACCTCTTCTCTGCTCAAGGGAAGGATGCTCTTCCCAGCAACCTCCAGGGCCACGGTGCTCCCTCTCTGCCTCCACTCATCGGTGCTTTCTTTCCAGGGTGACACCGCGTCCCGCTGATCTCCTGGGGAAGGCAGCAACTGGCCTCCACCTGGCACCTTCTGCTTCTCCTCAGCACTGGGTAAACCCCAGGACCTACCTAGTCTTGCCTTGGGCTGCTGGTGATGCTCCCGTTCCCTGGGGGGAACTTTAAAGGCTGTCTGCCAGGGCTCCCTTATCTCTTTAGCCACCGCCTCACGGCCTCTTGGACAGGGTCCTGCGGGCTGGGGGAGGCATGGCTTTGCTCTCTCACCCCTGCAACGCAGTAGCTCTGGATCACCTGTGCAGGCGATAGCATGGCTTCCTGCAGCATTTCAGCTGCTTCTCCCGGGGATGTGTGTGAGCATTTCTGGCCTGCAGCCCAGCTCCGCTGCCCCCACCCCACCGAGTACCCGCCAGCACACAAAGAGGAAGGGAGCTCAGTTCTGTTTCTCAGCGGCATCTCTCATCTTCCTCCCAGACGCATGCCCCATCTTTCCCTTGCTTCATCATCTCCCTCATGCTCAGCGCCGCGCCGACGAGGAGGAGGGGCCTGCGGTTACTGCCCAGGCAAACAGGAGACCTGAGTGCTCGACTCGGATCGGATCTGCTCTGGGCTCTTCCCCTCCTTGCAGCAGCACCGGTCCCGGTGGCCGCAGTTCAGTGCCCAGAAGTGTGCCGATGGGTGTGCCGGGACCCTTCGCTGGTGACACTGCAGAGCCTTGGCCCTGCTCAGCACGCAGACCCCAGCCTCGCTGCTCGCTGTCAGCCAGATGCCCTGCCCCAGCCTGGCCCCGCAGCTCCCATCTCTGTGCCACATCCTCCACAGCCACTCGAATAACTTCACTGGCTCCTCCAGTGGCAGTCGCCCAGCTCTCCCACTACCGCTTCTCTGACGCCTGGCGTGGGCACAGACCACAGCCTTACTAACCAAACAGGGGGGCCAGAACCTACCGTCAACTAAGCGCGTGCTGAGCAATGCCCCTCTGTAATACCCCACTTCCCCTGGGCTGGCAGGGGGCATCTGGCTGTGCCTCTGTACCCCTCCACCGCAAAGACCGTCACAGCGCAGAAGATGATGCCTCTCCCTCCGAAAGCAGACTTGTGCCTTCTTGTCTAAATCCCTTTGAATTGTGCTCGCATCTTTCTGATGCAGGTACAAAATGGCAAATTTCCCCACCGGCTTCGTTTATTCCAGCCTTCCAAGTTCCTGTTTTCATGTCCCACCTGCAATCCCTCCAGCTCCTTCTTCCCAACCTGCCTTTACAGTCGGAGCTGCTGAATCCTCTTTCATCCTCTACCACCTCTTCTGACTAATCCACATACCTCAGCCCTCCTTCTGGGCTTTCCCCAAGATCACAGCCTGGCATTGCCTTCATGCTCTCAGCTACTGCTTCACTAGTTTCAGGAGAAAGGGAGTTTGCTGCATGCCCCCCATGCCCTCTTCATTAAATCCTTCCGCTCCATCCCTCCCAGCTCCTCCACTCTCACCTCCGGAGAAGCCCCCAGGCTAGAAGCACACATGATGCAGTCGGGGCACCTCGGTGACTGTCCTGTTGGGGGACTGGCTGGGCTTGGGGTAAAGATCTCCTCTCAGGCTACCACCACGCTTTCTGGTGCCAGACAAGAACCCGGTGCAGCAGCACCAAGAGGCTGAAGCCACAAGAAATGCCACTTTGCAGGGTGCTTCCTGCTGCCAAGACGGCACGACCACCGAGCCTGGGGGTTGCTCTCAGGAGGCAGAAATCTGCAGCCCTGCTGCCCCCTCACCCCAGGCGCACGCCGTCCCACTGCTCAGCCACAGCGGAAAGAAACAAACCTCCCTTCTCCCCGAAGGGGCCAGATGAATACCTGGAATAGCGAACTTTGCCCTCCGCATCTGCAAGGGACAGACCCGAGCCAGACATCGGACCAAAGCATCCAGCTCTGGCACCAGGGCTGCAGCTCACAGCTGACCTTGCCACATCTGCTCCAGTCAACCGGCTCCGAGCTTTCTGCCCCAGACTCTGCGCCTGCCTCAGGCCCCAGGCGCTGGCTGGAGCCCTGCCAAGGAGAGGGCTGCCTGTTTGAATCACGAGCCAGAACCGGGTAAGCATCACCTTTAATAAGCCTTTCCCCTCCATCAGGCACCCTGGGTTTGTTTTTTTTTTTTTTCAGCTACGGTCTTGTGAGACGGAAGGCTGCTTGGAGCCGAGCCAACAGCAGGGAAACCACCATTTCAAGGTCCTGCGAAGGAGCCTGTACGAGCAGAAGGGAGCTTTGGTTGGGCGTGCAGGGGGTGATGCAAAGAGCAGGCTGTTCGCTGGGAAGCTGCTGCCGCTTGCCAGGAGGCGGTGGGGGAGGAGGCAGCAGATGTCCACAGACAGCATTTGCAAGAGCCCGCAGCGCTCCAGCCCAGCGAGGGGAGGAAGGCGGCGGCTGGTGCCACTGCTGCTGCATTGTAATTGAACAGGACAAACACGACAGAGTCTGCTGAGAAAGCTTACGCTGCCTTTCCCTCCGATAACTGCTACTTCAGCGATGGGAAGCAGGAGTCCCAGGACCCCAGCTGGGGGTCAGAGAAAGACCTCAGGATGACTGTCGAGGAACCTCGAACGCAGGAGGAAAAAAGCCCTGCCATGGAGATTGCAAGACCCTCCTTCTTCCCCAGAAGCAGCAGCGGCTGAAACCCCAGGGCAGGCGTCGCGCCAAGGCCAAGTCTGGCTACAGGGGCCTGGGTGAAGGCAGCGTGCTACAGCCCACGCACTGCCTTTATCCCTGGCATACGCGACAGCCGAACACCGACAGCCAGCGCCTGGGCAAGTGCCTGAGGATGGATGCACAGTGGCTTCCCGGCAGAAATAGGAAGAGAGCCCAAGAGCTCTGGCTGCAGCCTCCCCCTTTAGGCACTGGAGCACCAGTCCACGTTCCCCCCTCACTGTGCAAACAGAGGACACAAAACAGGGCTGCTGGCGCCGTGGCGGGCAGCCAGCGAGTCCAAGCTCAGCCGCGCTGCTTTCAGTGCGAGATGCCGGCGGGGCTCAGAGGCAGCCCACGTGGCTCTCGTTTCCTGCCTCTGGGCAGGGGAGGTTGGCTTCCTCCCCACCCCACAGCAGTGAGGCCGACCAGGGGAGCTCTGCATCCAGCAGCTACCCCACGACCACCTCGTAGGTTTTGTCCTGCACCTGGGATGCGGTGAGCCGGGCCGCGTCGGTCTGACGAGATGTACGGTGGCGGGAGTACCACCTTAGAGAACTGGTCCCGCGGCAGTGGGACACCCGAGGGCAGTGGCAGGGGCTGGGTGAGCCATCCTCCCACCTGAGAGCATCCTGACCATCGCCAGCATCTACACGACCCTCTCTGCCCAGATTGTTCAAAAGGACCTTCGAACCCCCAGAAAAATCAGCACTTGCCCGTTTTGGATGGAAAGGAACTGACTTCAGCCAGAGGGGTCTTTGGCTCATTAAGCGATACCACCCTCAAGCTTGTTGTTCAGATCAAATCAAGCAGTTCCTGGGCTCCTCCTACAGCATACTGAGACGCGGTCTGGCACTTGGGTCCACTTGAGTCCTCTTAAAATAAAAATTAATTGATATGCAAATCAGATGAGGCATTAGCCTAGTCTACTGGCCAAGGGCGATGCACCGATTCCCCGCTGTTTCATGCTACGATCCCAAACAACCCACGCCTCTCCTCCTTCCCAAGCCCAGGGTCGGCCGTTAGCCACGGCTCTCCAGAGCAGACAGGACCTCATGGATGCACACCTTGCGTGCAGAAGGGAGCCTGCATGGCACGTGTTCTTCTTGAGCCAGGTCCCAGCTCTGCCGCATCCCCTCCCTGACCATAATCATGTCACGTCTGACAGGAGCGCTGCTGGGCTCTCACCTCAAGCTGAGCTACTTGCACACGACCCGAGTCCAAGTCTGCCACGTGGGACAACAGGGCTGCTCCAGGCACATCAACGTCTGTGCCCAGTGGGGAGGCAAGGAGGTAGCAAGAGAAGTAAGAGCCTGGTCTCCTGGCACGTTTGCTATTGGGATTCTTCTATCAGTTTCCAAGAGAGATCAATTCTTTGCGTGCTCCCAGTAGCTTTTCCAAATATACTGCAAACAGCAACCACAGCCCCAGCCGCTCCACCACCTGCAGCCAGGAACAGCCGCAGATCAAACACGGAAACAGCGGCCATCCAAGATGTTCAGCATCAGGTCGTGGAGGAAGGGCAATGCCAAAACATGCCATTACTTTTGGACACGCTCACCTCTCCTCTATCCCCTTCCAGCTAACCAACCATCAACTACAGCTACCCTCGTCTGCAATCTTGTTTCAACCCGAGGCTGGGCAGCGCAATTAACCTCTCCATCTGGTTGCAGTGAGATGAATACAAAGCTCGGCATCACCCAGACAGGGATCAGCAGCCCTGAGGGACGCCGACATCATCCCTTTCCACTGCAAGGGCACAGAGCATGGCACTGCCAGCATCAGCCTGAGAACGAGGAAATCCTAAGGCAGCTGGTTTGCTTCACTGGTGGTTGAACCTACCCACCGCGGACCTCCAAGGGCCTGTAGGCTACTGCTGAGAGTTCTGGGGAAAGTACTTAAGAAAGGCAGCCTGTTATTGCAATAGCCTTAGGTTTGTTGCACAGGGGTCCATACCAGCATCAGAAAAATAACCAAAGCCCTTAAAAAAAGTTTAAAACCTACTAATGCAAGTAATACATTTTAATTAGACTAGGACTTTGTGAAATTACTTTCAATTAAAAAGCATAATAAACTAACCAATAAACGTTTGCCATCAATAGCTGAGTCTCTCTGAACATTTCGAAAGCCCTTTGCAGGGTGGGGAGCAGTCACTTACAGGTAAGGTCTGGATCACATGAACACCCCGGTGGGTAAATCATAACACATGCACCTGCAAAATCAGGGCTAAAACTACATTTATAGCAAAATATTTGGAAGCAGCAGGACACATCTTTGCTGACTTTCTGCTTAAGGCAGAGTAACTTCTCTTGTACAAAATGTTTACAATTTCAACTCATTAAACTGACTTTCAATGAGCAAAACCAGGTTTGGGTTTTGGGAGGGGTTTCTGTTTCCTCGCTTTTGTTTTTTTTGAAACAAGCTCCAAAGCAGATTCAAACACTGAATACTGTGATTTATTCTTTTTTTAAAGAGAGTTTTAAAAGAGAGCGGGGAGCAAAACTCCCACAGAATTCTACAATGGAGATGGGCAGCCTAGGCAGATCGTTACTGAACACTGACCCGCGGAAATCTTTCGGGGAGGAGAGGTGCTACTGAGCGAACTGCAGCCATGCTGCTGCACTTACCTGTTCTTCATTTGGGTTTGTACTGCTCTCACAGCAAAGACAACAAACAGGGCTTTGGACTTTTCTCTTGCAGTGTCAAGTTCATGCGAAACAGGATACCTCACTGACAATTAGGAAACTAATTAGAGAGTACAAAAAACATCCACTTCAGCCATTCTAAAACAGATAGACGCAGATCGCATCACAGAGATTAACAACAATAGCAAAAAGATATTTAACTATTTTTTGAATACTTTTCCCCGCGGGTCCCCACGCGTTTCGAGCTCTGAGAACAAGGTGGGGACAGAGAAGCTCCTCTCTGTGAGAACCCGACAGGAGAGCCACGCTCATACTTGCCAGCAGCAGAGCGAAGGCACTTGGCCTCCGCTGTCAAATGTGATCTCGGCTTCTGCCCGTGAGCCCCAAGAAAGGAAAGGGGACGTATCGCTCATTTTCCAGGTGGAGGAGGGGAAGCAGCCCCAGGAAGGTGCTTTCTCCTGCCCAATGCAGCAGAAGGCTGGGGATGGGTGCAGTGATGAAAGAAAGGGAGAGGAGGGCACGGTTCTGGTGCCCGCATCCCACTCCGAGGGCTGCCAGACCCGCACCGGCTGCCAAATCAAATAGTTCTCCAGAGCCGCGCTCCTGACAGGCGGAACAGGCAAAGCCCTCAAAGCAGGACTGGCGCGAGGCTCCTTCCACCCAGGGCCATCGCTGCCCACGTCTGATGCTCATCTGCCAGGACTGGCAGCAGCTGATGCCTAGGGATTGCACAGAAACCTCCATCCCTCCTGCTGGAGACGCTCCACAGCTCCCCAGGCCCCTGCAGTTTTACAGGCTCCAACACCCCTGTCTCAGTCGCCGCAGGTGCCTTTTTAGCATTGGAGAGGGATCTGGGACACTGTGAGGACACGTGAGGAGGCCGGTGATGACCAGCCTGTATCCCCAGTGCCTCCCTGGACAGAAGTGCTTGTCGGGGGATGAGTGGTGCCATCGGCGGGCTCTGCTGAGGTAAACCAGACAAAGGCAAGGGCAGACCTTCAGCACCTCCCCGAGGGGGTGTTGACCCAAAATTGAGGGCTCCCGGCTCCCTTCTCAGCACCGGACCTGCCAAAGGAAGGCAGGCAAATAAGAGCTTGTTTTGTGTCCCGGTTTCTCCTACTGCAACACAGTTGCTCAGCCAAAGCAGCAAATTACACAAGACTGTCCCTTTTGGTTCAGACCTTGTGCTGGCAGCACCTGTGTTCCTACGTCCCCGCGCCCACCAGCACCCTGCAATACCCCGTGACGGGGGGACCACCAGCCCACCATCTGGTGGCGGGTCCTTCCCATGAGCCTTGCGGACGATACACAGCACATCCACGTGCAGGAGCCTCTGCCTGCAACCACAGTAGAAATAAAACCACTGCCACTCAGAAAAAGTGTAATTAGCAAAGATTAAACAGCCAGTAGCTATGCCGGCAGCTGAGAGGGAAGCCAGACCATCACCTCCACGGAGAAGAGGGGTCGCTGCTTCCCTGCGCCCATCATGCACCCTCCAAGAGCCCTGTCAGTCTTGCCCTGCGCTGTTCCCAGCTCTAGCCCACTCGCCCCCATCACTAGAAAGCATATATACCACAGTATACAAAATCCTTCCTGTCTTCTTTTCCAAACCCATCTCACCCCCTCTCAACCGGGACCCCCTCATAAAAATAAGAAGAGACAGGCCTTTCCTGGCATTTCCTTTTTCTGAAAAGGCTGTAAAATTTTCCAAGCGTAGCCAGAGCCAGAGCAAAGTTTGTCAGGAGCTCAGCTCATTAGGCGGCTGCTCAAGGAGCCCCGCGGGAGGCACAGGCTGCATAATTCAAAACAGCTTGGACCCTGGAAAAGAAAATAGAAACCAGGCTGCAAGAGCTAGGGGGGCAGCTCCAGCTCTGGCGTAACCCCTGCTCTGGGAGCACCCCATCCATGGGGCTCGAGAGGAGCCCCGGCCCCAGCAAGAGGTGCTGCGGCCAGCCCAAGAGGAGCTGGCACCAGGCGGAGGAAATTCCAAGCCTGTTGCTTCTGGCAGCTGCGCCAGGCCCTGGCTAGGACCTCGGCAACCTGGAAACCAGCTACTCAGCAATTTTCTTGCCATCCAGAGGGCTTGTTCTGAACCACAGTTTCACTTCCCCCTCCCTGCGTTGCAGCCCAAGAGGCAGGGAACACCAGAGGCCAAAAAAAAAGTTTGCTCAAAAGCTGTAGTGACCGAGGGGCCCCCCAAACTGCTCCACTCTGGGACGGCAGTCTGGAGCTGCTCCCGTTCCCCCCGTTGCATCTGGGGGCGGGGAGAGCAGAGGAAACTTGCTTGGACCAGCCCTAGGTCTCCCCGGTTCCTTTTGCTCCTTGCCAGCGAAAAGTTCAAACAAGGCTGCACAGAGGCAGGACACAGGCAGCTTTCAGCCCAGCCTAACTGCCGCGCTTGAGGCTCGCCTGTGGCCGGACCCGCTCTGTTCAGGCCCTGTCTGGCCCCATCCTCTGCTGCAGACCGGTGCTGGAACGAATCCTGCCGAGGAAGTGGTGAAAGCTCCAGGGCTGCAGGGGTTTCCACAGCCTTGGCCGGCTCGCTGTCGGGAAGAGTCACCCAGAGATGTAGCCCTTGCTCTCAGTTACAGCCCTTCGGAGCTCCTCATCCAGCTCCTCAACAACGTGAGCCCGCAGGCTGCCAGGGCTGCGGGAGACCTACAGCGTGGCTACTCAGGACCCTTACAACTGCCTTTTTACAAGCCAGCATCCTCTACCGACAGCAGCCTCGCACTGTGCCTTTCCCAAAGCCAGGAGCCCAGCATGGCATAACAAGAGAACCAAGCAACAGTCATTCCACCCAGTGCTGAAACCCCTTCCCATCTGAAGGGGGGCACAACTGTTCACTGATGCACAGCTGTTTAGCAGGATCCTTCTTCCAAAGAGGATACCAAGAATACATTTTCTAATAGGAAGACTGCAACGCTCCACAGAGTCCCTGCCCGCAGAACCAGGCAACCGATGCACACCCAATCATGCAGCTAGCAAGCCCTGGGTGGCAAGTCAAGGAAGACCGTCCCCGAAGCCAACTTCAGGAGGGGACACATTGCAAGCGGGGAGAAACAGCTTCCCTTAACTTAAACCCTAAAGAGAAACCTGGGTAGGGCCCTCCAAACAAGGGTACAGCGCTCTGGGAAAACAGCATTTCTCTGCTGAGTGCACGTCGGATGAGGACCACGGTGCTCCTCGGAGAACCAGACGCTCCACTCACTACCCAAGGACACGGTTTCCGACTTCTGCTGTAACCACATCGGTCGTAGGTTTCTAACTTACAGTTTTCTCAGCTGGGCAAATCCTGCAGATGAGACATTCGGGAACTGGAAAGTTCACAGATGCACTGAGCATTGAGGATACTTCAGGAGAGAAGCTCCCGACCTCCAGCTTCTCAGAGGGCTGGAAAAGCCCCCCTTAAGCCTAGACTCAAAAAGCAGGCTGAGACCCAAAGAGGCTGCTGAGCAGGAGTGGAGCGATGAGCAGGAATCGGGAATCCTGGCTTCTATCCCTAGCTCTGCCCCGTATTCCCTTCCTGTCTTTGGTTAAGTCATTTCCTTTCACTTTTCCTCCCCGTCTCTATTTCAGAGGTGAAAAAACCCAAGCCCTTGCTTCTGCAGAGCGCTTGAAACCTCCTCTGGCCTGTGACTGTGCAGAATATCGCTCCCGCCAGAGGCTGCAGGACACCCAGCACGCAGGAGCCACGCTGCTCGCACAGACAGATCCCAGCAGAGCCTGGCGCTTCCTCTGCTTACGTTTCGAGAAGCACAGAGCCTGTAAACAGTCAGGGCCACGGAGCATCTTCCACGCAAACCATATCCTGGCCCGTTCCTCTCCTCGGCCACTGCAGCGAGCACCCAAGCAAGGAAAAGGAAAGCCGCTCAGCTGAGCTATGACAGAAGGAGCAGCACAACTGCGCACAGCATTGCTCTGGACAGCCCCTCTGCAAGGAGGTGGCCCTCAAACCAGTAGCAGCAAGGACGGATAAGGGACGATAGGGCAACGAGAGAAGCAGGGTTAAAAGGGGAAAATAACCAAAACCCAACCCAACCAGCAGCCCAAAGAGGCAGGCTGGAGCAGAGTCGCCTGCGGAGCGCAGCCCTCCTGCTCCCAAGCAGATCTGTCCTGTGGCCTCCCACATACTTCAGGGAGAGGGAAGACCAGTAGGCATAGGCAGGAACAAGGAGCACTCTGTGGCTTTGCTCGGTATTTCAGGCCATCTCTCACACAGGAGGAGCTCTGCTTCGCTTTCCAAGTCTCGCCCTCTCTGGCACGGATCACAAACCTGGCTTCTGGCCCAGGACTTGGCTCCAGCAGAGCTCCTCACCAAACAGGGTGACGCCCCACCTCTGGGCACAGCACACAGCCCAGTCTCAAAGCCATCTTGAGGCCATTACCCCATCAGCAGAGGAGGCTCCCCATCATCCCCTAGCTGGGATTCAAGGCATCCCGAGTCGCAGCTGAAAAGAAACAAACTCCAAACCTAGCTCCTACTCTTGGTAGAAGCAAAACCCAGTGACAACATGCCATTTTCTCTAGCAGCTCCAGCTGAAGCTGGGATACGATCTGTCTGCCTCAGGGAAGCGCAGTCTCCCAAAGACACCCAAGCACAGCTAGCACGTTCCTCTGCCTACAGCTGCCTGGAAAGATGCAGCAGGACAAGATGTCAGGCGAAGGCCCTGCCCTCCCATCACTGGCAGTGTGGAGGGCCTGGAAACCACAGCCTGATGCACCCGTCTGACAATCCAGCATGGACACTGGGATACAGGGGAGCTGCTTGTGCCTAGACACCAGTAGCTGCCAAAGAACCGGCCCATCTCTCCAGAGAGAGCTGAGCAAATGGGAAGCAGGCCTCATCCCACCGGCTGCGCTCAGCGAGAGCGGAACAGGTTCCCACTTGGCTCTTCAGGGTGCCACAGCCCATCATCCTCACGCCACCTTCTCCAGCGGAGGGTCGCAGTCGGCATCAAGGCAACCCTGCACGTTGAGGAGCTGCGTGTCTCTGACAGCCCATCCCATGCCCTGGGAGAGGGGCAGCAGGAGCACAAGTTGGGAAGGAAGGTCCAAGTCCAAGCAAGCCGGACTCGGAGCCGGTCAGGACACCCAACAGCAGCGTGCACATTTCTAAGGCTCGGTGCGGGCTTTGGATTGTAACGCCGAGGTCTCCTGCGCTCCCTTCTCCTGCCGCGCCAAGGGACCAGACTGCCCAGGGCAACGACAAGCCCAGCTCTGCTCGCCAAGGACACGGGGAGCGCGCAGCGCTCCTGGCAAGCCACCCTTTCATACCGTGGCTCTCCCTTAAATCAAAAGCAGGTGCCAGTGACACTAACTGCTTCCTCTACCCTGGCTCCTGCCGAGTGCAGCCCTGTGGCAACTGCAAACGCCACCGCGAACTGGTTCCAATCAGAGCAAAATCCATCACCCTCTCCACCTTTGAGTTTCAAAGAAAATCGGGTAGGGAGAAAACAAAACCAGCTCCTCGTTCCCAGGAAGGGCCTGGTGCCAAGCAGATGACCTGGAACAGGCACCACGGAAGGAGGAAGGGTGTCTCTCATCCCCGCCACGTGGTTTGGCGGGTGCTGCCTCCCGGGGAGAGGCCGAGGAAGGGCAAAATACAGCAACAGAAACCATCCCCGCCAACCTCTGGTAACAGTTCCTGGGTCCCTTCCACTCAGGGCTGCCAGGGGTGGTGCTCGCAGAAGGGAAGCCAAACCAGAGGAGCAAAGATTGACCTGCCAGCAGGTAGTATGCGACTTCAAAACAGAAGTTGGGAAGAACTGAGGAACCTCGTTTTGGCCATCCTCACCCCCGCACCACACAGAGCTGCTGGAAACGAAGCAAAGCAGCTGCAATGCTTCCTTGGCCCCTTGCTCCTGGACAAGTGTATTTTTCCACAGCTTCAGTGCTACAAGAAATCTTGTAGGGTAGTTTTAATCTCATGGAGATCAACTACACAGAGTCTGCATCCAAAGCTCCTGCACCCCCTGGAAACAAGAACTGTGCGTGAGATCACCAGAAAACGCATTTCCTGGTCGACATCTTCCCAGGAGGGAAGGGGAGCCGAGTGACACTGAGTCCTGACCCGCATTAGATTTTGATTTGCCAGAAGAGTCATGCTGGCAATCCTCCTAGCACTTCGCTGATGCAGCTTAAATAACACTGACAAAATATTGCCGCATCTGTACATCATATCGCTATGATACCTCTGTCCTTCATTATATCGCGTATCCATGCATCTGCACACCACGTTTCCTGCTAAAAATGCCAAAAGTAGTCACAAACTTAGCACAACTCTCCTGTGCTCCCCCTCGTCCAGGGCACTTGTGTGACGCTGGGTCTTTGCCCAAAGAGCACCAGCAGAAGGAAAATGACATTTGCAGGACAAGCTCCAGGCTTCTGCTCAGCTAAGGCCATGGGGGGCAGCCGGTGTCCCTGGGAGGCGGCAGCAGCAGAAACTCAGGAGCAGGCTCACAGGTGGAGCAGACCCTCAACGCACTCTTGAACAGGAAGAGCAAACTTGTGCTTTTCCACAGGGCATTTACTCCCCCAGAAGAGGCCTGCTTGGGAGATCTGTCAGTCAGAGTATTTAAAACTGGATGGAGCCCTAAGGAATTAAGGGCTGGAAGACAGCCTGTGCCATTCCCAGGAAACGGCTAGACCTGAGCAGCTTAAAACCCATCGTAGCTGCTGGAATACACAACTAGTGCCAGCAAGAGCACATCTGGACCTCAGGGGTGGGGGGGAGGGGGGGATGGGACAGATGCACCCTCGAGCGTTCCAACAGCTTAACAGTTTCACTCTTAGCAGTAGGCGAGCCCGACACAATCACCCAAGAGAACACCAAGAAGCAAAGACTGTCCTGATGTCAACGCCAAACTGGACATCGTGCCAAGAAGAGATGGAGCACGGAAAGCAACCCAAGGACCCATCTTTTACTTGGGACTCTGCAACCAGCGAAAGACAACCAGGGTAAGCTACCAAGAGTGACGCCTCTACAGCAGTAAGAAACAGCCACCAGTTGGGACACGGCTGACGCTCCCCGCAGATGGAACCAAGAGCCTCCTCTCTAGCTACCGCTCCCTTCTGCACCCCTCCACGCAGCGAGCGCTGCTGGGAGAGAGAGAGGGCTCATGCCGTTTCAGCAGGAAAGAACAACAGCAAGGAGAAGGAAAAGCAAATTTCTACACCCCCCCCCAAAACACCCAGTATGGAGAACATGATGCCAGCTGGGTTGACAATGCAATGGAAAAGTCAAAGGTGGAGTTGAGCTCGTATCCTAGGGACTCCAAGCTGGCACAAGTCAGGTCCACAGCTCTATAGGCTTGAGTTAACCTGGCACTGAAGTGCAACTCCAGCGTATCCTGGCACAGCCTAGGCCAGCGAGCTCAGTACTTTCACTTCACCCAGCAGTCTGTCCCCTCTGTCACACGGCAGCCAGAGAGCCGCCTTCCAACAGCAGCACAGCGAGGTGCAGAAGGTGGAAGGCCTTTAAGTACAAAACATAACAATTTTACTTTCTTCAGCTAAACAGTTACAGTTTCAAGTTTCTGAGCAAGCTCTCCTTTAGCTGCTGCCTTCCGCCCCTGCCTCCCCTCCCCCTCTCCATTGGAGGGGAGTCTGGAAAGAGGAAAAGGGACTTTCAAGAACAGGAAGATGCAGTAACACCTACAACCTTACACTGCAGAAAATACCAGACACCACAAAATGGATTTTCTAGGTAATGAAGATACCGGTCAGGGTGTCAGGGAGGCACCAATCGCACCATCTGCCCAGCTAAAACGGCAAAACACAGGTTAAACAGACAGAAAGGTTCTAGAGCATTTAGGGTGTGAACGCTCTGGAAAGAGTCCTCGATGAAGTAGACAATTGCTGTAGAGACAGCACACCAATAAGCGCATCTTTCTGCCGAGGAGAAAGAGAGAATCGGGCAACGATGTCAACCTGGTGATTTTTGCACTAGTCCCAGCCTTGGGTGTGTACTGTATACCCACGTGTGGCAGCAGCCAGCCTTATCGCAGGCATCGCAGCTGAAGGAGGTCTTGCTTCAGCGCTGACATGGACTCGCCATGCGACCTTGGGGAAATCACTTCCTCCGTGACTCACTTTTCTTATCCCTCCTGCCGCCAAAGTAGCAAAACAAGGCGGGCGCACATCCCTCCACAGAGACCTAGCCACTGACGGCTGGAAGGAACTGCATGTTGTTACCGCCTGCCTGGCACGAAACAGTGTTTGGGCAGGATAACAAGCGGTAGCCACGTTTGCAGCACAGATCCCATAGGTCAAGAGCACACAGCTAAAGTCTCCTGTCGCCCCGCTCAGCAGGGATGCACCGTAGCCAGAGGTGTGCGGTTGTCTTCCGTGCCACACCACGCTGCCGGCAGCCCTTCGCCTGGCGCAGCCAGGACACAACCGTGTGACACCGCAGCCCGACACCCTGTCAAAGAGCGCTGCCCCCAAGGCGCGCAGAAGCCACGCACAACAACACAGCAGCCTGCCCTGTCATGCAGCATTACTTATGTGTTCAGATATGCATCCTTCTCACATTTCTACTCCAGCAAGTGGTTGCTAGCAGAGCGGGGCTAGGACGAGTTCACCACCTGCTAAAGACACGTCCCTAATGCAACGCGGGGAAGGTTTTGTTACATCGATTCCTTTCTGTGTGCAAGGAAAGCACGTACGTATGGTGTTTACCCCCTTTTTCCTCCAAATCAACCGCACGCCTGATTTACCTCCAGGAGCCCCTCGAGTACGACACCGCAAGGAGAGGGGAGAGGTCTCCCTGGACACTGAGGAGCACTTATTTAAACCCCCATGTGAAACGCAGCGAGTCCAGATACAGGAATCCCAGTTTCGATCCTCCCCGCGGCTTTAACAGCACCGACAACGTCTTGCCAAATCCAGAGCAGCCCGGGTAAAACCGGGCACAACGCAAGTAAGTTCTTTGCATCTAGAGCGGAGCCCCACCGGAGGCTCTTTGGTCCTCGAGGAATTACCGGCGGCAGCGATGGGTCACCA